>JAPQRN010000027.1:21487482-21498427 GCA_037367275.1 Coranthus polyacanthus | reverse complement strand
TGTTTAAGGTAACATTAATGTTACTCTGACATTGTAACTCATGGAAGATTCGATATGTTTAGTTTTATTGTGGTCACCCTCTCTTCTCTCTCTCGTCTCTCTCTCTCTCTCTCTCTCTCTCTCTGCACAGCTGCTTTTAGTTTGTTGATGCATGCAGAGACCGAAGAGTCTCACTGTTACTAGAGCTTTAAGAAGACGTCTCATTCATTGTCAGTGTTGGACCTTCTAAGATTCCTACATACTATTCCTTACATACTATTTGGTCACAAATGCCCCCCCTTCCCCTCCGCATATGCAGGGCAATAAAATCATGAGACACTTTCTTTGTGTTTTCCCCTTGATTCCACAACTAATGTTTAACTTTCAACAGGCTAACCCCTGTTCCTGCCACAACCTGAACAACAAATAGTTTACTTTGACAAGCTCAAACAACAACGTCAATAGAGACTGGATACAACTGTCTAAAAAGCAACCCTTTATAAAGGGATTGTAAGGATTAGTTTTGGAAGGCTTATGGTTGTGAATCATCCACTCATCATTTACAAAGCATTTATAAATAAGAGCACAGTTTTTCTTTTTTAAATGTATTTATAAAGTAGCAGCAAGTATTGTTATTCTTGTAAGGGAAAACAAACAAAAAAGTAACTTTTTAAGATAGCCTAATTTTTTTCAGTTTCATTAAGATAAGATATTACAGAAGATATTAGATTTTACACTTGCCTTTTCTGCATTAAAATCTCTGTTGTGAGATCTCTGGCCACGATGTATTTCATTGCTTTGGCCATCATGTTGCTTTATATTTTTGTTGTGTAACTTTCACAAATTGTGGACTATCATGTGAGTTTAACTTTGGCACATTAACGTAAGTATCATTATCATCGTCTTCGTGACAATTAGCATTGTGCTGTTTTCAAAAATGAAAGAATAAAAGAGAAGAATGAAACTTTAGCATAAAGTAATGGTCGGTCGAAGGTGCAGATCCATAAAACACTCGATATAATTTTACTATAAAATCAACAAACACAATAAATGAGGAGTCAACAGGGTTAATGACATCCTGGCTTCTGATTGGCCGTTGCTGAGACCGCCCCTTGCTAAACGCGGAAGTGAAACTTGAAGAAGTTCACCCTGCTGAGCTAAAGACCAGTGTTGCTCTTGCAGCCTCTGTGCAGGTGCTGGTACAGCTGAGATTCAGAGAGTAATATCTCACAATAATGTCTTTGTCATTCGAGGGAAGAGTCGTGCTTGTTACTGGAGCTGGAGGAGGTAAAATGGCCGTGCAAACATAACTGAGCGTTAGCCAGGCTGTCATTGCTGTTAAAATGTAAACAAGCTTCAACTGGTTTTGTAACGTTAGCTACGAGTGCTAACCTCTTATTATCTAACATTTAACAAGCCTCTTGTTTGTCGTATTAGCTCTTCAACAGTTAATCTAGGCGTATTAATGATTTCTAACACCGGCGAAAAGACTGCACATCGCTTCGCTCGTACAAACAAACAACCAGACCTGTATTGTATCTTCATTAGCAGTTGGGAGACAACGCGACCTCTAGCTATATTCATTTTACTCTGCTACACGTAGTGCATTAATATGAGTAACATCTGATCTGTAACTGTGAGAGGCCGAAGTCCACGAGTTAACGCAATGGCTTGTTATTACAGCATGTGCAACTGTGTGAAAGGGCACATGCGAAAATACCACAATAGTGCCTTTATGTTGTGTGTTTGTTTTTATGTTGCATTAATCCATTGTTTACACACACCCCCTCCCTGCAGGCCTTGGTAAAGAATATGCACTGGCGTTTGCTGAAAGAGGCGCCTCAGTTGTAGGTAAGTGAAGAGGATCTGTGTCCTGTTTCTTCTTAACTGTGTTAGTGGAACCAGAGCTTGATGCCATGCACTTACTGTGTATGTGTGAAAGTGAGCCCTAATGGCATAATGCACGCCATGTCCATATGTCTCAGAAAGATCTGATAGTTTTTATTAGCAATCTCTACCAGGACAACATGTGATATAATTGTGTTTCAGTGTTGTCGCTGGCTCCTCCTGCTGTCAGTCTCATGTGGTCTATCCCTCATCTGATTGGCTACATTGTTGCTTGATAATGTCATATATCTCACCTTTGCTTTGTCCCCAAAACATTTGTGTATTATGTAAATATATAGCCCAAGTGGTGTGCTGTCCTATTTGCACTCTTGTCCACTTACCACTAGTGGTCAATTTGTTTTTTTTCACGGGCGATAATCAAGAAGACAAATAACTGATACTTGGAACTGATACCCATTTGTGGTTTTAAAAAAAAAAGGAAAAAAAAGAAAATAATTGGTGGAAAAAACACAGAGCTGCGCTGGTTAAAACCATGTCTGTCAAAATTTCATAGTTCTCAATAATTTTTCAGTTATGGGTCGGGGTCCTGATAGGATGGAGTCTAGGTCTGGGCCCATACCACGGTCTGCTTTTTAGTGGGCTTGGGTGCAGAGGATTGTGATGTTATTATAACCTCAGCAATATCTGCTGCTGTACCTTCAAAACACGGCTCTGCTCGCTCACCAGAGCGGCTCCAGTCTACAAATATGTTCCTCTGTGCCTTCAGTGTTGATCGGCTCTATTTACCACTGCTATAGTCAACCAGACTCAGATTTTGATTTAGGTGATTTATTAGAAAAGTTTAAAATCAACCGAAATGAAACATGCACTTCTTTGACCATTACAGTGATCATATGACTTTTTTCAAAGTTCAGCTATAATATCATTCCTCGCTCATAAAACAACAAAAAATTTACGTTTTCTCAGCTGCCTGGGCTGAACTTGCCCTTGAACTCTGACAAGGAATCAGCTTAGCTACACTCTTCACATAACCTAATCAGTTGTGGATAATTGCAGAACTTGCCCCATTATTGCTACTTTTTTTTTCTTGTTGAAATAAAGTGAATGACCTTGGGGCAGACACTAAAGGGGGCGGAAAGAGTTCTGCAGCTGCAGATAAGGTGGTGGAGGAGATAAGAGCGAAGGGAGGCAAGGCTGTGGCCAACTATGGTGAGTTTGGACTTCTTCTTCTCTCCTCTCACAAATCATTATCTTTATCTGTATTTTTTTTGTGTAGTTTCTTGTGTAGTGGTTGTTGTATGATGGTACATCTAAAAACACTATTGATTTCTGTCAGTCTGGGAAACTCACTGATTTAGTGAGTGTCAAAGAAAAATGTTTCTCCCCCAGGTCTTTGTCCATCTCACATCTGTAAGAAGACATAAAACAGTTAAAGAACAAAGTAGAAAAATACATTTTATTTTGAACATCAATAACTTCTGTGTGTAGATGTACTACAGAGCTGTCATTTATTAGTAAAGATGGTGTATTGAGATTCACAAGAATTTTGATGAAGTATATATTCAGTTTACCACAGATATCGATGCGCACCAATCAATAGGAACATTCAGATGATTTTGTCAAACAACTTTACATTATTTACTGAGCACCTGAGGCTACCAACCTTCCCTAGCACTACTTTTTACATTGTTCATTTCAGTTTTATGATTGTGATACCAACTCTTTTCTCTGTCTGTAAACCTAAATGCAACCAAGGAAAATGTAGCTAAGAAACCGATTTTTAAGTGCAGTGGAATTAACTAGAAGCAGACAGACTGTAGATTGAGTATTTTATATGAGCCGGTGATGTGACCCCAAATATTGTGTGTCCTTATGGTTTCATTAAATTTTTTTCTAAAATTCCTGGTTTTAATCAGAGCAAAAATGTAAGTATGGTGTAAAAAATGTTATCTGCTCTTTTAATCTGCGTAAAAAGGCGAAATTCTCAATAAAACGCAGTATTTGGTTTGGCATAGTCTTACATTAGAACTATTTAATAGTAAATAAAACTAAGTCAAGTCAAGTTGAAGGTGGTCTAATATTAATCATTCTTGTTTTATTTGCTCATCTTGCCAGTTCTTATTTGTTGCTGACCCATACACAATGATACAGAATAAAGGAAAGATGCACCATTTACTATAGTAGGTGGAATGCACTGTTAATAACTTACTTTTTTGCACCAACAGATTCTGTTGAAGATGGAGAAAAGCTGATCCAGGCAGCACTCGATGCGTTCGGAAGAATAGGTTGGCATTTTCTACCATCAGAATTAAACTATATTAAGAACTGCATCGTGAAACTATTTACCTAAATACATTTTTTGTTATTGTTCCTTCACTGAAACTAAATCTGTTAAAATCTGTTTTCTTTCAGATATTGTTATAAACAATGCCGGGTAAGTCATCCCACAGCAATAATCACACTTTCTTTGTCTCCAAGTCTAATCACAGTCTGCTTTTCAAGTGGCCGTTTGATTTAAGCTATCAAGTTACGGGAATGCAGGCCGCTGCAATCATGTAGAAGAGAATTTTACATTTTGGCACAAAGACTGAAAAGAGTAAAACTCCTTCCTGCTTCTCTTTGCCAAGGATACTTCGTGACCGATCATTTGCCAGGACGAGTGATTTGGATTGGGGTAATTATTTCTTATCTTTTTCGCATTCTTACATTATTAAATTTGTGTGGTGTCATCTCATATCATTTATTTCTTTTTGTTTGGCACACCTTGTCCACAAACCCTCAGTGCTTTCCAACCACTATGCCAGACACTGCAATGCAACACACTGTTTCTCTTGGGTTTGTGGTCCATATGTTTCTACTGTATGTTTATCAAAAACAGATTAACTGTGTGGGAGTTAAAATATACAATTAGCTGGACCTAATCCACAAAGATTTAATGTGAATCAACGAAAGAGGGTAAGTGGTGTGTTTTAATATCTACTTTGTATTCCTCCTACTCTCTACTCCAGACCTGATTCACAGGGTTCACTTGAGAGGCTCCTTCTTGGTGACCAGAGCCGCCTGGAACCACATGAAAAACCAGAAGTTTGGCAGGTAAATAAACCCCTTGTCTTCATATTACATGAGCTGGATTGGTTGAGATTTGTCAAAGTTACGCTCTCCTTAGCAGACAGGAACTGGACTGTAATAAAAAGAACATCAGGATGTCTTTGTAGTGAGGCTTGGTTCACATCAATTTTAGTACAAAAGGTGCTCAGTAATGTTTTATATTTTACGTGTGACACTTTAAGTGGTATCTTGAGGACATGTTCTTAAGGTAATGAGCATATAAATCAGAGCATGTCTGCCGTCAAACCATTACACACTCCAGGTCTCTAACCTGAGCCGTAATCAGTCTAGCTTCATTAATTTTTATGCTCTAAAATAAAAAAATAAAAAAACCTTACTATAAATAAAACCAGAAGACCGCCAATATGATGTAGAAAATGTAAATTAAAAAAAAAAAGGAAACGAGGTAATTTTGCTAAGCAATATTGTAGGCTGCGCTGTGTAAGGTGGTGCTTAAATCAGTGAGTTCAGGTCAGTCAAAATTCAAATGAAAGTAAAGGTGATGAGTTGAAGATGTTTTGCTACTCATCCAAGAGCCAGGAGACGCGAGTATCTCCTTCAGTTACAGGGAAGCCTCTTAGAGACAAGGGAAACATCCAGTGGATAACTTAATTTTGATTTCAAGTAGTGACGATTCATGCAAATACGTATTGATCATGTTCTTAAGGTGCCGTCACTCTCTTCTAGTGAAGACACTGATGACTTCAAGTGATGTCAAATGCAGTTTGTGTCAATTCATTCACAGAGCCTTACATTGCTGCTTTGGACATTTTGTCTTGATAGGTTACAGAATTATCAATGAGTGTTGCATTGTGGACTAAACTAACACCAAAAATATACCTGAGCTCTTCTATAGCTCTTTCTTTTTTAACTGCACCAAATAGACATGTGCGTTGTGAAAAGGATCACGGTCCACATGTTTGGAATTATAATTTGAAGAAGGTCACACATCCAGCTCCCACATTACTTCAGGTAACAGAGGCACATATAAGCTGTGAGTACATTCAGTTCAAATGATGTATATACTTTCTCTAATTTCCCATGAGCAAGTTTGCAATTGACTTTTTGTGTCACCGTAAACAGAAGTTATTGCTGCACTTTAAGGTAGAACGGAAAGCAGAAAGAAATGAGAGGAGAAAGCCTGAGAAGGCCTGATCCTCAATATGCAGAATGGGCACAGAAGATTGAATAGAGGATTGAATAAAGCCACGCAAAAGCAAACAGCAGCTAAAACACATTCTATAGTGTACATTAAGCGCTCATCCCACTGCATTATGAAGAGGCTGAGTCTTCATAATGAAAACACAGTGAACTGGTCCCTGTAGTGTTTCTGTGTGTGTGTGTGTGTGTGTGTGTGTACAGCTACTGTCTGACATTGGAAAATGTTTATGATAAAATACTGCATTGACTATATAATTGCTTCTGTAGAAATGTTTGATTGTTAGTTAGCTGGAAGTATTGACCTCTACACACTTGATACGTTTGTATGTCGAAAACACAGTTGAAAGACACTGAAATGACCCACATTAAAAGTTAAAAATGTATTATTATCCCTGTGATATTATCATTGTCAGTCTTCTGACAATGGTTCTCTTATAAAGTACAGAATGATTGTTCTGTGATATGCATCCCTGCTGTCTGATTATTACAGTGAGACGGCATGTTTCAAAGGTCTCCTCCAGTTATTAGAGCCTCAGCCCTCGTGCTCGCTGAAGTGAACTGCTTGACTGAGATTACTAGCAACATAACCATCTGTAAGACTGTGTGTCTGTTCTTTGTGTGCTTTTATAACTAAATATAGTTCCATTTTACATTTGTTTTTCGTAAATAGTTAATTTTCAGTGTGCAGTTATAAAGCAGTTGGACATAGTTTATGTGTGTTATATGAGTTGTGTGCGCGCGTGTGTGTGTTAACAGGCCTCTTAGTCTGTGAGCTCAGGGCTGGCATTACATGACGAGGTGCCTACATCTGTGTACTCCAGTGTGTTTTATGCATGCATGAATAAATAGAGTGTACCACTTTGTGAGATTATGTGTGTGTCTGTGGGGGCGCTGTCTGTGTCCCCCATTACTGGATAACGATGCCTGTCAGGTTGCATTAACACTGACTTGTTGCCTCGGGACGTCTGTGGCCAGAATCATCATGACGACTTCAGCCGCAGGCATCTACGGTAACTTCGGCCAGGCCAACTACAGCGCTGCCAAGCTGGGCATGCTGGGACTGGCCAACACCTTGGCCATAGAAGGACGCAAGTACAACGTCTACTGCAACACTATCGCTCCTGTTGCTGGTTCACGGCTCACGGAGACTGTGATGCCCCCTGGTAAGCACAGAGAATAAACATCATATATAATTCCACGAGATACAGTTTCCAATAGTGTGTTTTGGGCCTGCTCTCTATAATTGATGTATGTCTTTTGGACCGGCTAAAATATGCAAATATATTTGAACCACTCCTGTGTTTTTTTTTTTTTTTTTTTTTGAAGCGCTCCTGCATAATGTGTTGCCCATGTACTGTTGATTTATGGAATTTCAGGCAGCAGCACTCCTGTTTGACATGTAAATTCTCCATCTAATATTCCAGAGCTGTGTTTTTGCTCTTCCAACAGTCATGATGAAATCATGCAGCATGTAAATGCTTTGCCGTTTTGATGTGTCAGCCCTTGATTTAAATTGGTGGCTCTGTCCTCCTTTATTTCAGTAGGTGTTGCTGTGCTTCACAGAATTTGTATGCTAATAAAGCATTTATCTTTCATGTTAAAAATATTTCAAAAGACAGAAGTGAATGTAGCATTGGGTACTTACTGTAAGTGATAAAATAAAGCTCACAACAGCTTGGAATGACAAAATGACAAAGAACACGAACTTTGAAAATGATAACTTGTTAGCACTTTATAAATTATACATTAAATGTATCTTTAAAAAGCATCACATAAAGCCTGAGAACTTTTCTCTGGAACTGCAGTGTCTGGAAAAGTCAATACATCATGAACATACTGTGCCTGCTCTGTTTCTGCAGCTCGGTTGATCGGGATATTAACTGACAAATTAAAGGAACGGTTTTGTTTCCCTGCCGTGCTGGTCTGCGGTAGCATCTGTCACACTGCGCTGTGCCAACTGTCACAGGATGGCCTCACCTTAGTAAATGACTCGGTTCCATATGTTGACTTTCACTGACTCAGGCTTTTTCTGAAAAAAACAAACAACTAAACCCTCATCTAGCTAAACACTGCAGTGCCTTTCCTTTGCCCACCATATTTTTTTGTTTATTGAACGCAGATATTTTTAGCTCACATATGGTGTCTGGTATTAACTTTGGTGGATCATGCAGGCAGTTAAAACACTGTAGCCGTATTAGTATCATCCGTCATGTTTAGGGAGTCTATTTCACACTATAGTAATATTATCGTAGTTTATTCCATTTTAAGCCGGAACAAGAATAGTATAAATGCACGTCTTATGATGAAACATAAAAATGGTAAAAATACTGAACAAACATTGTAGATGAAAATAAAATCATGGTTATTTTATGCACACAGTTCCTTTTTTTTATTTTCAGTAATGGACATTGTTGCCAGAGAGTTTCTGCTTTATTATTTCTATGTGTTTTGCTTTAATCAGACCTTGTGGCGTCTCTGAAGCCTGAGTACGTCGCTCCCATGGTCCTCTGGCTCTGTCATGAACAATGCCAAGAAAACGGAGGGCTCTTTGAGGTATCCACAAAAATGAAGCTCTCAGATGTGTGTAATGTACAAACAAACTATATTATTTGACTCTTTTTTTTTTGTGTGTTTTATTCTAATCTGCCTTCAGGTCGGTGCAGGCTGGATCGGTAAATGTGAGTACAGCGTGTTTTTCCTTTAGAAAACGTCTGAATGCAGCTCTGAGATGACATGATATGATATTCATTAGCCTGTGGGTCACCACTACTGTATGTGTGTCTGCGGTTTTCACTATTCAATGACTTCTTTATTTGTGTGTGTCCATGTGTGCAGTGCGCTGGGAGCGTTCTCAAGGCCGCATTCTGAGACACAAGAACCAGCCCATGTCTCCGGAGGCTGTCAGGGACCAGTGGGATAAAATCTGTGATTTTACAGATTCCACCAGGCCGACTAGTGTAGGAGGTCAGTAATTCACCGGAGGAAACAATAACTCATAATAACTCAGTAATACAGCATAGTACATCATGTATATATGTGTACATACATAATTAAACATACATCTTACCCATGTACTTCACTGTGGATGTCATGTTAAGCACAATGTGCCACATTCGCCACAAACAAATGTACGTTTTTTCTTAAATTTGTTCTTAAAGTCGCGCTGTGGAAGATTTGCACCTGCCTGTGCACTTACCGTACATCAAGTTTCATATTGTTATCTTACTTTATTCCTTTCTGTGAGGCTTGCTTCTCACATTGGTGTTTATAGCTGAATTCAATGTTGTATTGTGACAGAAATGAAGAAGAAATAGTTTGACAGGAAATTAGATGCTGGAAAATATCTTGGTAGAGGAAAGTGAATAACTCTGAGAATAATGGAAAGCACTCGAGGGCGTGTGTCAATCATGGAAAGAATATGATACAGAAGAAGTAAAATTAAAAAAATATAATAAAAAAATATATTAGTTTAAGTGTAATATAAAAATTAAATTTAAATGTTGACCTTAATTTAACAAAGTTACATAAAAAATTTAATTTAAAGGTGCACTTATCTGAAGTTTATGTTGGAGTCATTTGTTGACATTAGCTGATTTCATTACTAAGCCAACGACTGTCTCGGTTGCTTACATTCATGACAGCCTGTACACTTATTTCTATTTAGAGGACTTGGGTTGGATTTTCCGCAAAAAAGTCCTTATGCTTGCTCTTGAGTTTTTCAGTTCCTCTCTTCTGCTCCTCTACAGCTACAATGGTGGACAACACTTGATACCGTTTGCTTAAAAATGCAGTCAGCTAACGTCAGCAGACGCCTGGACTACTACTACCTTTAAGAAAAGTCTGACTCATGAGGTATTTTTAAGCTGCGGTATTGTTCGCACCTGCGTTCTTGTTAAAGACAAATCCTGTTTTTTTTCATTAATTGAAAGTATGCGCTAGTACCTAATTAGCATAGGTAAACGCTTCACCGATCTCTGTAAAAGGCATGAGAGAAAAGGACTGTTTTCACACCCAGAAATTGGGAAGTAAAGTTTAGAGGGAATGCTGAAAGGAAAACGATGATGGAGAAGCAGACTGTGAACTGAAGAAAAACTAGTAGCTTTGACATGGAGGCACTGCTGCAAGAACAGCAAACAACCTGCGATATTAGTAGCACCAGTAGCGGATTTAAAATCATTTGATCTCAAATCTGAGGCAAAAAATGTTGCCAGAGAGAGAATTATAAAAAGATGCCCATAGATGACCTCATTAATTCTCATAGAATTTGGCTGCAGTCGTCTACGGACTCTTTAAGAATAAAACAGAATCTGGTTTGTAAAGCAGCTTTTTGCCTGCTGGGTCAGAAAACATCCAGCATCCTTTTAAGATGCAGATAGGGCTGAATGCATGCAGGAGAGTGCATCTGATGCCCACCCCGTATAAACAGCCCACAGTGGAGAGAACCTGCATGTGTGGTGGACTGTCTCATATGGCTCTGCAGTGCTACCTCCAAACTAACGCAAAGCTCCGTGAGGACAGATCGTGGGAGCCTCAACTGTCCCAGGAGGTGCACGTCCCTCTCTGGCAAGGCACGTTTATTTATATAGCACATTTCATGCACAAAGGCAGTTCAGTGTGAAAAGAGCATCCAGAGGGAAATAAAAACAATAAAAGATCAAAACATAAGCAAGTACAGAGTATATAACATCATAATAGAAGAGAATAAAACAATTAAAACATGTACATTAGTGTTAGTGCAGTGTTTGATTTAGAAGACGGTAATGCTTTGCAAAAAAAAAAGAATATGAATGCTCAAAATATTACTGCAATTTAAATCCTAAAATTGAAGAAAACCTGTCAGCTTTCAAAT
>JAPQRN010000027.1:21432795-21477229 GCA_037367275.1 Coranthus polyacanthus | reverse complement strand
TGTGTGTGTGTGTGTGTGTGTGTGTGTGTGTGTGTGTGTGTGTGTGTGTGTGTGTGTGTGTGTGTGTGTGTGTTAGATTTGTGTCGTCGTCCTTGTCGTGGGACGGTGCACGTTTAGCTTCAGCTTGTCCATGCTGTGCTTGTGTTTATATCATATCACACACCTCTCACAATTATACAGAGATCTAAGTGTTGTATTTTCTAATTTGGTGTTTGAAGTCAGACATCATAAACGTCACATTAGCCTTAGGACGATACACTCACAAGTGCTGCTTGTATGTCTGTGTTGCTGGAGTGACATTTCTAATGTATTTAATGATATGATAGTCTGTCATCAACGTGTACAAGTAGAGCACATAAAATGTATCACTCATCCTATATTGATATAAGTAATGTGTGTTGTGATAGTTCTGTAAGTTAAGTTTTGCTTGTTTTTCATGTCGGCACATAGAAATACAGCAAACGCCTTCCAGTAAACGGACTATACAGATGCAATAGAAAACATCAGATTAATACATGTACTCCATAAACATTAGTAAAATGCTTACGTATGACATTTCTCAAATAGACATTTTCAATTTAGTTCCTATCCTTCCACGGACCTTTGTCCCCTTCGTATCTCAGTTTTTTCCTGAATAACAGGCTTGCTCGAGGTACTCCAACATATCACTACTGCTTGATAAATATTCTATTTTGGCCATTGTAGCTTTAACCCTGTGTGTATAACAGGTGCGTGAGAGACAACAACACAACCCTGAGATCCAAAGCACATTCATATTGGAGTGGTTTTGAAAACATAATATTTTCCACACTACATTCAAATGCCATTTTAATTAAAACTAGGCCTCCAGAGGACAGGCTCTCCAGTGCTTCTCAACCAGCTGAGAGGTTGTGTCAGGCAGACTGTGAATCACACCATTATGCATTATGCTTCGAACAATGGCTCATTACAGCCGCTGTAAACCGAGTTACCACGGGAATAGGATGACACCGCCATTGTCACACATGTATTCTTACTGTGGTCTTTACAGGAAATTTGAATGTGACTCGTTCAAATTCGAAGACCAGAAATGTTGATAGTAGATGACTCCTCTGATTTAATAATAGCTCTTGACATAAGGTCAGCGGCTGAACTGTGGCTGGTTGTGGTGAATTTCAGTGTCCTCACTAGGGATCAACTTCCTCCTGGTTAAAGTGGACTTTGTGTGAGACACTAAAAATATAATTAAATCAGAGGGTTATTTTTCACTAGAATTTAAATCCTGGCAACATGGAAAGTGTGTGGTCAAATAAAACAATAATTTGTTAATAATACCCTACAATGTTTTGTGGAAGAATAATAATAATAAAAAAAGTCCTAGGTTCAGAATATTTCAGATTTCATAGCAGCTGTCGTGGAAAATGCACAAGCATTTTAAGTGGAGACTGAATGGAGGAGTTCGTATAAAGGGTTGCCAGAGGATCTGGGATCAGGGTTTATGGGGTCTTTAAATGACTCGCTGTACAACTGAGGGCTCCACCTTACTGAGCTTTAAAGGCCATTTGCAACTCTGTGTCATTAACACTTGATTACTTTAATGTTCTGCTCAGGTGTTTGAGCCCGTTTTCAGACAGATCGTTAACAAAACTGCAAGCACAAATCAAACGGCGCTCCATTGCTGGCCCCTCTGCGCTGGCGACCGTCAAGATCAGCATCCGTTGAAAAAAAATGTGCTGATTACTTACAAACCTCAGCATGGTCCGACCCCGGAGTATGTTTCTGAACTGCTGACGCCTCTTAACTCTGTGTAGTCCCACAGGTCCTCTCGTGATGATCATTCCACAGACCAGAGACTAAATCACCAGCTGATCATTAATGGTGTTTTACAGAACTGCTGTTGGCTTGTCTTCTTATTTGTATCTGTCATTATATCTGGTTTTGCTCATCCCCCACAGTTGTAGTGATTCTTTTGTATGAAGCACAACGTGCTCAACACTCATGAGTTTATAAAACACTAAAACCAAGCTTCTGTGGTCAAAACATTTCACTGCATTTCATGACCGAACCACAGGTTCTTTTTACTTTTTTTTTTTTTTTTCTTCTTTCACAGCTCAGTCCCAAACAAAACATTCTGTCCTTTCTCCCCAAGCTTTGGCAAATAAAATCTACCACTCACTAAAAGGTTTCCTTCCTGAAGCACAACTCAAGGTTTTCATAATCATTCAGCCAAAAGAAATCAACATAAATGGAGGACATTTGACTAAAGAGCACATTCCTTTACATCAGGATTTCTAAACTTGGCCCCGGAGCCAATTTTTCAAGATGACAAGAGGCCAGAGACGAGTTAATAAACAAACAATATTCATCAGACAAAAAGAATGAACATTAAAAGGCCTGTAACTCATCTTTCTTTGAAAATACATTTATTTGCCAGTTTACTGACCTATTATAGAAATTAATTTGGTACAAATAGGTCTGCATCTGAGATAAAGCTAATGTTTTAAATACTTAAGAAGAATTCTCAGTAAAGAATGGGTGATTTTTCCTTATCTGACTGTGTGTATGGTATTATTCATTGTAGAATTAATATTCAGAAGTTGAACTGTGGAGCTAATCATCCATGAGAGAGGCCTTATTACCGTTCTGCAGACGTCTAAAATACATATTCATTTTGTCTAATTAAATTTCAGGATATCATTTCATTTTTCCCTCAATCAGTATACATATGACTGTAATTCTAAAAGCACTAAACTCCTCTTGTTTCAGGCGGAGGCAGTGGGACAAACACTTCCCCGGACCACCTTCAGCTTCAGCCATACCCAGTGTATCCTGTACGCACTGGGGGTCGGCATGTCCACCCGGGACCCGGACCATCTTAGGTGCGTATTATTTGTCACTGTACCTGTCCCGAGGGCTCCCAAAAGTCAGCCTGTGTGAAATTGAACTGAAAGAACTGATAATGACTGTATTTTTACCTTAACCTGCGCCGAGGGGGATGAAACCGCTGAAATCTCTGGAGGCTTTACAAACGCAGGCCTGTGTAGCCATCTGTGCTGCTATTTTTATTATTAGTCTTCATCTGTTAAGTCTTCCTATGAAAGTGTGATATATATCATTAGCTGTAAAAAAAAAAAAAAATATATATATATATTTTTTTTACAGCTGAGTTAACTGAACGTTTTCATGCAGGTTCCTGTATGAAGGCCATCCAGACTTCAGCTGCCTCCCCACCTTCGGCGTCATTCCCTCCCAGGCTGCCATGATGGACGGCGGGCTCAGCTCCGTCCCTGGACTCAACATAGACTTTACACGAGTACGTGACGCATGTGTTTGTATTTGTGACATACATACTTACATACATATTTATGTCCATATGGATTATTTCACACACATTATACATATTGTAAAATGTAACAGCTGTTCAAATGCTTTGTGTTAGATATTGCATGGAGAGCAGTATCTGGAGCTTCACAAACCTCTGCCAACCTCAGGTACTGTTCTCTGTTCTCTAACAATAACACAGTACACATTCAGAAATATCTAGATATGGTACGTAATAGCTGCCATAAAGGCATTTTAAGAGCCTCACTGATTTGTTTTTCTTGGACTAATATCTTAACTGGGATCAGTCTGAGTTCAGTAGAGACTAAAGAATTAAATTAGTATTTCTCTTGAATCTTTGTTCAGCCATTTTTATGAAGCCAAAAGAGAAAAACAGCTGAATTTGGCTTTTAGTAAAAACAATTATCATAAGAATGTATGTCTTGAAAACGTTCCTATTGAAGAAATGACTACATATGATCTTGTTTAGCCCCACTTTAATCCATCTCATGTAATATAATTACTTTTTATAATAACTTTTACAACAACTGAGTATAATTGTTTTCTTAAAATTACATTTTGGCCAATCCTCGACACAGCGTAGACGGTCATGCCACCATTTTTAAGGTATTTTCACAATCTGCAAAGAGGTAAAACAAATTCTGTTCTGGGTCTGTTTAAAACGAAAGGAAACGGTTTCTCATGTCGTGGCTTTAGAAAATTTTTATTGCTAATCAGTTTATAGTTATCATTTTCAAGCAAAAAATGGCAACATTTGCATCCTTCAGAAGATTGGACACTTTAGTTTATATATCTGACAGTAAACTGAATATCATTGGGTTCTGCTGCTGCTTGAATAAAAAAAGACAATTTAATTTAAGTGCTTTGCTTTGAGGAAAATGTGCTATTTTTGGACAATTAATCGACTTATCATCAAAGTAATTGACAGATCAGTGCATAATGACAACTACATATCGCCTCATTTGTACAAAGTGAAGTGAGTTTATTAAAGTAACTTTGCTATAATTGCCAGTTTTATATGTAAAATGAGTGATGATTTGTCATGTGTTGTACAAAGTAAAGAGATATGTTCAGTTACATTTGAGGATTGGGCAAGTGTAAATAACTTTTAGCCAGAAACTTCTAGTTTAGAGAAACTTGCCTTTCGTTCTAAATATCTAAAAGTGAGGCTCAACCTGGTTGTAGGTACAGTCTCTTTAAGTACATAGCCAGTAGAAGTACTCTATGATGTCAATTCTTGAATCACTGAGTTAAATACATTTGTTCCAGGTAAACTTATCTCTGAGGCGACCATAGCAGACGTGTTGGACAAAGGGTCCGGAGCTGTGATCCTTTTGGACGGTGAGTCTTCATCATACGCCGCGTTCACTCCATATTCATTTGTTTTCGCCACTTTAATGTGTCGTTTCCTGAAAGTTGCCTCGTAGGCTGAATTAATGAAAGTTAATTTACAGTCTGAGTCTGCAGGGATTGATATAATGGACTGAAAATGGCTCGTATTTCTGTTTGACAATCCCATAGAGATGGATGATATTAGAAGCACTGTGATCTATAATTAATCCGACTTAAAACAAATAACGTGGGACCTGACGCTCCCTCAGGAAGCGCACAAGGAAAATGTAGTCAGTTTCTGTTATCCTCCTGGTCTGAGAGTGAAGTTATTTCTAGGCAACACGGTAAGTCACATTAATTCCCACACCAGCCTTGTTTACGTTCCTGCCTGGTTTTATATGTTTTATATTTAACCGAACAGAACGCGACAGCCGTGACCACAGGCATTATGTTTTTGGGTCGTCCGTCCACCCGTCTCCTTCCTGTGATCGCGATATCTCAAGAACGCCCGGACAGAGTTTATTCAGATTTGGCACCAACGTCCACTTGGACTCGAGGATGAACTGATTAGAAGTTGGTGGTCAGAGGTCAAAGGTCATGGTCACCGTGAGCTTACAAAACGCATTTTTCAGGCTCACAAAATTTCACACCAATAATAGGGTAAAAGGATGATGACATCTTCACTTAGGCATCATAATCTTGTGCGAAACCACTTTTGTTGACATTAATCTTGGGTGTCCACTTGGAAACTTTGATTGCATCTTTATTCTAAGCTGCTGCATTGAAGATGTGTGCGAAACATCCACATCGCTTAGCTTCTAAAGTGAAACTTGACTGTTTGGCGGAGGCGTACACAAGTGAGACGATATCTCTAGTTCTGAGTTGAGTTGAGTTGGAACTTTCCAAAAAGTGGAAAATTGAAAATGTTATAATACGATGTTCAAAGTGATTGATGAGGAGTAATTTAAAACCATGCATGCAGCTCTGAATAGGGGCAAATTTTTCTTTTAATGCAGATAATGCTCTATACTTTGTGGATAAAGAAGCTGTCTTTGAGAAGTATTATGTTGTCGTATTGTGAACTGAGGCTTTCACCAGTGAGATGTTGTAAGTAAACGGCACATCTGTCCTTCCTCACAGTGAACACCTACAGCGGTGAAGAGCTCATCTGCTACAACCAGTGGTCAGTGTTTGTGGTCGGAGCCGGAGGCTTTGGAGGGAAGAGAAACTCTGACAAAGCCAAAGTTTGTATTCTGTATACCAGTTAGTTTCTAAAACAAAAACATCATATAAGATTTATGCTCTGTCTCAGATTTGATTAGTCGTATTTGTGCTTTATTTCCTCCAGCCTCTCTTGGCTCCGCCTAAACGGGCACCAGATGCTGTGATGATTGATTCGACCACAAGAGACCAAGTGAGTGTGTCTGCGTGGGTTTCGTAGCAGAATAAATCAGACACATTGATAACATGTAGCTGCAAATGTTGGACATGTATTGCTGACCAAAAAACTCTTAACATTTTTCAGACAAGGTTTGCCCATCAGTATGCTGCTGAAATGGAACGCTGACTGTTTGATACAGCAAAAAATAAAAAAGAAAGGGGGATAAAAAACTCAGTCCCTTGAGCGATTTAAATGACTGCAACTGTATCACTTCAAAGACATTCTTATTTTAGGTGTCTCTTGTATTGCCTTCATGATAATTTAATTTCATCCCACATGTGTGTGGGAAAAGTTCAGTGGTTTATGAATTAGATATAGATCTAAACAGTGTCTGTTTCCCCTGCGGATACAGGCGGCCTTGTATCGTCTGAGCGGAGACTGGAACCCTCTTCATATAGACCCCAGCTTCGCTGCTATGGGAGGTATGACGGCTTCAGCACCCAAAATGTCTCAGACTTGTTCTTTTTTTTTTTTTTTATTCGTCTCAGTCTTGATCCCATTTATACTTAATACGTGCTGCACTTAAAAATGCTCTTTGGCCAGGCTTCAAGACTCCCATCCTGCACGGCCTGTGCTCGTTTGGCTTTGCTGCGAGACACGTCCTCAAGCAGTACGCCGACAATGACCCCTCCAGGTTTAAGGCCATCAAGGTAGGCTTTACCTGTATCTCAACCATACGTCATGCAAGAACCTCCGCTTTCCTTGTACTTACAAAGTCCCCATAAAATCAAACTTGATGCCACCTTTGTTGTCACCTATGCACCAGCATATGGCCCGATTATGACACAGAAGTCATTTTGTAGCTATTCTTAATGGTATTTTAGAGTTTGTCATTTCCTTGAAGAGGATCAAAGATCTCAAAGACTCATCCTGCAGTCAGACGTGTACTCATTTTGAGTCCAATGAAATGTTTCTTGAATCTTTCTGTCCCCTGTAGAGGACCTGTGAACTAAGGTTGCAGTCATGGGTCGTTGCTCCACAGCAGGCTTTTTAAAATTTTTATTTAATGAGTAAATATGCAAAAATAAACAGCACTCCACTAGCAATTTCATGGGGACTTTAATATTTTCTTTGGAATGAATGATGTGTGACTTATTGCATCTATTCTCTCTAATTAATCTTTTATATTTACTTTTTGGCTTGCTGGTTTATATGGAGGCCAACAACATTTTTAAAATTTTATGAAATGAATTACAATTAAAGATTTAAGGTATGTTAAATTTAAAGGTTCGATATGTAAAATTCCCGCGTGCTGGTGAAGTCAGAGTCCGTGTTGTCATGGGAGCTGGTTCCATTATGTATTTATTGTGCATTTTGAAGTTTTGTATCGAACATGTTTATGGAAATGCCAAAATTTAAGAAAACTCTATATCTTTTTTTTTTTTTTTTTTTTTTTTTTAAAAAGATCATAATGGGAAATAGAAACACCTTCAGCGCCACCTTCTGACCGCAGAACACAACCTAGTGTAGCACCAAACCAAAGCAGTTCATGGAATTTGCATGTTTTTTCTTTTTTGCGACATTTTGTGACATTTTCGGGAAACGCGGCTACTGACACGTTCCCTCCAGCACTTTCCATCGAAGTTATTCACAAAGTTATTCACTTTCCTCTACCAAGATGTTTCTCAGCATCTAATTTCCTGTCAGACTGTTTCCTCTTCATTTCTGTCACAATACAGCATTGAATTCAGCTACAAACTGATAGAGGGAAGTAATTTAAGATAACAATGCGAAACTGTTCTTGCATGAGGCCCGTTGATAAGCGCCGTCCAAAGCTTTTATTTTCAGTTAATAAACACCTGCAGAATATAATATCACCGTGCAGACTGGAGTTTTCTACTGCTGTCGTCTTAGTTGAATAATGTATCAAGCTGTTCAGCAGTACTAAACGTTAGGAAAGCCTTTAATTACAGAGCCATCGACCCCACTACTGTTTTTAATTCCCTGTCTGTCCTGCTCAGGTTCGCTTTGTGAAGCCGGTGCTGCCGGGCCAGTCGCTCCAGACGGAGATGTGGAAGGAAGGCAACAGGATTCACATCCAGTGCAAAGTCAGTATTTAGAGAATTTCAATAAACGTCGGATGTGTGGGTCAGTGACTCTTAACTCTTCATGCTGTTGTGCGTCTGTTCTCCAGTGGATGTTCTTTGTTCTTTGTTGTCTTTGATCCAGGTGAAAGAGACAGATGCTGTTGTGCTGTCGGGGGCCTACGTGGATTTACACGGCGTGTCGGAGGCAACGCCAGAAAATCTGACTCAAGTACGTCAGTCTGGATCCAAACATAGATCCTCTTTCTGTTCCTTTGATCAAAGCTGCTGAAATCCCTCCTCTCTCTGCTCTCTCAGATCAGTTTGGATTAAAGGCAAAAAAAAAAAAAAAAAAAAAAATTAATTATTTTGTACTTTTGACAAAGCTGACATGAACATGGACAAATATTCTTGTCTTTGCAGGGAGGAGGACTTCAGAGCGAGCTGGTGTTTGCAGAGATCGGACGTCGCATTAAAGACCTGGGCTCAGAGCTGGTCAAGAAGGTCAACGCGGTGTTCGGCTGGGAGATCACTAAAGATGGACAGAACGTCGCTCAGTGGAGTAAGTTCAATACAATACAAACGCAGAAGGCTGGATATGTGAACCGATAATGGATGACTGTCTTTGTATTGTGTCACGTCACGAGTTTTTATAGTTTTTTTTTTTTTTTCTTTTCACTTTGGTTGTTGGTTTCAGTTTAGTTTAAGTTTGTGCATAAGTAGCTTTATTTGTGTCTTTACTTTGAGGAATGAACTAGTTTTAGTTTAGTTTTGATTTAGTTTATTCAGGTATTATGAGGAGAGCCTTGATTTCTAGAAGCCGAAACAGGTAGGTATGAAAAACGATTTTTAAAGATGTTTATTAAATGCCACATAATGTGCAAAGTCATTTTTTTATTCTTGCTCACCATGAACCATTAACATTGAGGGAAAAATTCAAACTAAGTTGATTTTACCAGCAGATTTATTTGCTTGTTACTTGCATTTGAAACTTTTTATTTCAGTTAACATCTTCTTTAGTCTCAGTCTTAGTTTTCATTCCTTTAGTAAAGCTGGTTTGGTGAATTAAAATAGGCTTTTTAAATGCTTAAACTTAAACGTCAGAAAGTTATCTTTTTGCCCTAAAAGACACTGAGAAATTAGAGTAAAACTAAGAGTGCACCAGTTTGTTAAATGAAATAAGCCCATGTCTCACACTAGGTTTGTTGTTGACACTTTCCCCTTCACTTGTCAGCCTGTTGAGCTACATTAACAGTTAAGACATCAGTCTGGTGACATTTCTGTCTTTGACACTCGCCCATGAAACAAAGGCTGGAATACCAGCAGGAGCTGCGAAGCTGACAAATTAATTTGACCCTGATGGGCATTTTGCTAACAAGCTGTCAAATTAAACATGAAAAACACAGACAGGGCCAGTGTTTATGACTCAGTAATAAACCCAAACGCGAGTGGAGTTGTTGAAGCAGCTCAGACAAAGGCAGCCGACCAGGGAAAACTGAAGCTTCGTAAAGTGTTTATGATTTATTCCATCTTCTTGTTCTGCCTCTGCTTTCGTCTTTTTTTTTTTTTCTAGCCATTGATCTGAAAAACGGTAGCGGCGCCTTGCATAAAGGCCCCTACAGTGGAAAGGCAGACGTGACCTTCACAGTGTCGGATGACGACTTCATGGAGGTGGTGCAGTCGAAGCTCAACCCTCAGAAGGTAACAAACAAAGACTGAGGCCTATTCAGCGTCTCTGTTGATGCTGTTCAGTCTGGGTTTTTTTTCTTTTTACTTGCTTTGCAGTGAACTGCCTTAAAATATTTTGTTCTGTGAAAGTAGATCGCTTTGTGTAACAGCAAAACATGTCTGGAAATGATTCACACTCAGCAGACTTTTAAAATACAGATGCTTTGAAAAAGAGCTGGGATGATAATGATCATATATTTTTAGATTGTGATAATTAGCATTATCGTGATATATATTTTCCTCATTTTTTAGGTTTAGGGTTATTTTAGATTGTCAGCTAAGACACTTACAAACCTTTGCTTCATTTTACTCTATATTCTAAAATGATTCGGTTCCTGCTTCTGATCGGCTGAGCTGCATTCGAAGCTGTGGTAAAACGCAGGCGTGTGTGTTTTTAAAAAGTCAGATTTAGTTGACTTTACTGGGTGAACTGAGCGACGAGTGGTGGAAAGAGATGGACAGAGGAGGAAGATAAAAAAAGAAAGGAGACACGCTGAAAATAACGAGAGACTGAAGAGCTGAGAAAGTCCAGGTATGAATCCAGCTGTTAAACGGACTGCGTTCAGACCTGGCATTAACATCCATGCTGAGCATAAGATCACATGCGGACAGCTCTAATGCCAGGTGTGAACGCAGTCCAGACACATTCAGATCCGGACTCTCAGGATGCGTGTGGAGGTGGTCTGGGACAGGCGTCCACATTCTCCTACGGGGACAGATTGAAGGACTGCGTACCGAGTAGGGATGCACCGGCATACGGGCCGAGCACCGGCATCGGCAAATAAGATGCCATTTCACCGATGGCGGTGGCCGATATTAATCTGTTGTGTTATATTAAAGGTTTTTTCATAAATGCGTATGATTGAATTTGTGCTCATTCAAAGACGAGATGTTGAACGGCTGAAAGACTTTTAAAACCCTCGGGGTAACAGTTTTGGCCGGCCGTGCCTTGAGACATGTTTGATTTTCAATTAATTTTTCAAAGTTAAAATCACTCCTTGTTCATTTTTTAATTGAAGTAAAAGTGCCTTTGAGGAGGCCTTCACTTTGTAATGACGTCTCCCTTCATCGTGTCATGTCAGATTTTTAAAAGAAAAGAAAGGAAGGTAATGATCTAGCAGATGCAGTTCAGAAGGCACTCAGCGCAGGTAATCAATCGACGCTCCTTGTTATGTCTGCAGCGTCTCATCTCAGTGGGAGGGGCCGCCACTGTACACAATTTATATGCTTCCCAGAGCGTTTGGTATTGATCTGGGAACAGTCTGTGTGTGTGTGTGTGTGTGTGTGTGAAGAGTGTTAGCAGGCTGCGGTGCTGAAAATCCCCTCAGGCGGGCTCTTTTCCGGCCTCTCCATCAGGTCCGGAGAGCCGATGAAAGGAGCAGCTGCAGAAAGATTAGTTGGTGGAGATGAAAAGGACGCGGCCAACTGTCATCCAGGGTCGTCGCTGCCGCCAATCCGCTGATTGATTCTGGCCCGGGGAAACACGGCACGGCGTTGTTCTGCTGTAGAGCAGGAGTGGTCGCGTAGTCCCGTCCTCTGTTTTCATTTGTATTTGTATATTAGCCAGAGGCGTCTTGGCCCCCGTTTTACTTCCTGCGGTGCACTTGAAAACACGTTAACAGCCAACCTCTTAGAAACCTTAAAAAGACTGAGCTCTCCTGGAGAAAAAAAAAAAAACAAAAAAAAAAACCCCCAACCCAATCACCCCCAATCAAGTGTGCCTCTGTTCTTTTGCTAGGCGTTCTTCTCTGGCAAACTGAAGATTCGAGGGAACATCATGCTGAGTCAGAAGCTGGAGGTCATCCTGAAGGACTACGCCAAGCTGTGAGCTCCTCAGCCAACCCATCTGACAGTATGACTTCAGGAACTAACCAGCCTACAGCTCCGTGCACTTTGTCTCTCCATGCAAATGTAGAAAGTTACCCAGAAAGACTCAAACCACTTGACTAAAAATTCTCACTGTAGTAAAAACATATCGTCTAAATAGTCTTTAATCAAATGGTTCCTTTATTATATTACATAGATACGTTATTAAGATGAGCCAGTAAAGGTTTTTTTTGTCTTGCCGTCAGTGACTGCACCAGAAAAAGCAATAACTAGTTAACCCGGCTGGATCTTTGTGCTCCGTCCTTGCTAAATGTGTCCTTAACACCCCTGCCTTAACACCATCGACTCCCCTTTTCCACCGAGGCACTTCCAGGCCAGGGTTGGCGTTTGAACCAGCTCAGTCAGGAAAACCAGTTGCAGAACCAGGAAAAGCTTACGCCAGGGACCAAAAACACCAACTAAAACGGAGTGAGATCGGCATTCTTAAGACATATCTAGCACGATTCAGAAGAAGAAGAAGAAGGGAAAACCTGAGCTTGAGCGTGCATGTGAAATAGATCCGACTGATCGCTGCTCTTGAAGTTGGTGAGAAGCAGAAAGCGGAGGCACGCGCAGACGTATACGGCAATGACATGACGTGGTTCTATGAGCGGTTCCTGTACGGTTCAGAAGTTGAACCAACCCTGAACTGGAACCGGCACTAGGTTCACTTATGTGGAAGGGGGAGGATCGGACATCCTGGATTTATGTTGATTTCACTGTATTAGAAAACAAACATTTACTACAATAAACCAATATTCAGTTCTGTTAAAGCTCAGTTAACTATTATACTTTCAGAAAGACTCCTTTACCTAAAGTCAAACTGTTTTATTGATCACGGGAGAAGCTTTATGAAATGTACAGTAATGCACAGTCTTGGGGAGGAAATTATTTTTTTTTTTTTCCCTTAATTTTTGATAACATCAATGTAATTACGGTGAAAATCAACGGTTGTCTTTTCTCTTCTGTGGAAATAAATGAAATCATACTGGAAGTGTGATGGATCTGAAGTTTTCTTTTTGACACCTGCCGCGTTTATGTCCGAGTTGGTTGTAGAAAGACGTCCGTTTCTTCAACGTGACAGGTTTTGATTTAAGCAGAAAGACGTTTTACTTGAGTGTTCGTAATTTTAAACACACACGGCTTTTTATTACATTTGTACATTTTCTTTGTATGATACACTGATTTACACAAGGTCTTCATCATGAAATTAGAATTATCTGATCAAACTCACATTTTGCAAGAAAAAAAAAAGTCAGAATAATACGATAACGTGGTTCTTTGATTAGGTCAAGTGGGTTTGTGTACAGATGACGCACCGATCTGTTTGTGATGAGTCGTTTAAAGGAAAACATTTGGAAAAACCACTCGCTTTGATAAAATGTACTTTATTCTCATGTCTCCGTTGGAGTAATATAGATCAGCTGTGATAAAATGTATTTTAATCTCCAGTTGCTGCAGGAGTACACACACACACTTTTCCATCCACTTTGATTTGTGCTGAAAACAAAAAAGCACTGTGGTTTTTTTTGTGTTTTTTTGTGTTTTTTTTTTTTTAAAGCCCACAAGAAGAAATGAAAGAAAAAGAAATGAGACCAAATTATGGAACAAAGCAAGAAACTGCATTTTGATCATTCAGTCTATAACCCTATGAACATGTTTCATAAATATACCTGGCATTTGTACAGAGTGATATTCTTCATCAAGTGGCTTCCGTCATTACCTCCGTTTATCTATGACTAGTCCTTACGATTGTGCAGTTAGAATGAGAAGCCTACTTTATGGATCGCACTGTACACGACTGCGATAAATCCGCTTCATCCAAAGCGTTTTCCTCAGCTTGTCCTCCCTGAAATCAAAGCTAATCATGTACATTTGTCGCTCGACAGCAGCGATACAAGACTCTACGGGCAGTTAGCTTTATGGATTATGCTCCTTCAGATTTAACATGTAGAATAAACCGCTCTCTGATTCGTGTGGAAGACGCATCGTAATATACACCAACCTACATTACATTTCCAAGCATGTACTGAAGGCAATGTGCTGCATTTGTCCGATATAAAATAATGATTAAAAAAAAAAAAAAAGCTTTACCAAAATATGTAGCAAGTCCGCTAAATAAAATTATGATTCCGACGAGGCGAACAATATTGTTTCCGAGGCAGTTTTAAATTATGGTCCATATGGAAAATTAAAGTCTGAAGCAGATGAAAGAAGTGCATTGTTATTGGAATAAAACATTTCCACAACAAAATAGAATTTTCATTAAAATGTTTAAGCTGTCCAACCCACCGACCCATTTCCATTGTCCACAGCAAAGGTTCCTGCTACATGTGCTAACATTTCAAAAACACAAACGGAGCCAGAGAAGGTATAATTTGTGGTGTCCCGCTGAGGGCTTTCTTAAATTAAAGCTACTTTGTGCAACTCAATGTCAATAATCATTAGTATGCTCAGGACCAACAGTACAAGTACTGTGCCACATTGGCAGAAGTAGTTTTTAGAGATTAAGGACACTTAATAACAATAATACCACTGGTTAAATCTAGGCCGAGACTATATATTAATCTGAATACCGAAGGCTTAGACTGCCGGTAGTTATATGTATATGCATTACACTACATATAATTGAGCTTACTTTCTATGTGCAAATAGAGAGAGAGACAAATGGCGCATTCAGGTAGTCCATGAATTAACAAGAGCAGATGTAAACACAAGTCACAAATTGTTTTTAGTTTGATCAATTTTAAGAGATGTGTTTATTCTTTTAACTTCAATAAAAGCAAAAACAGCTAATTCTGTGTTAATTTCAAGTCCGGCTGGAAAAGTGCATCAGCCTACGATATGAAACATAAACAAACATACTGTCATTTCTACGGTGTGGTTTGATCGGGAGAAAAACGTCTGCTTTTTCCAACTAAAGCCGGCGTCTTTATTCGACTTCACAAAAAAGTTATTATGGAGCACCAGAATGCGCCGGGAGTCCTTTCGACTGGGTATAGTGTGCTTTGTACGCTATCGACTGGCCTTAATGCATTGTGCTGCTGAGCGGGTTCAACAGTTGGCGGTGACGTTCACGCGGGGATTTGCTTATCGTCGCTGAAAAGATACACAGTCCGCGCTATCACCTCAACCGTCCACAAGACCTCCACAAGAGCTCCCGCGACTGCTTTACTAATATGAACTAAAGAGAAGGTGATACTGATGCTGCAGCTTCAGACTCTTCACAGTCTTATTCTACTGCTTCACTTCCTGTGCAAAGAAAAAAACAACAACAACCACCAAACAAACCGAAAGGCGGCCTTCTCCGTGCGTTGCGGAGGAGACGTTGTGTCTTTAGTCTTGATTGAGTGTGCCTTCGGTCGATACCCTGTGCCCAAGTTTTGACAGTTCAGACACTTGAGTCTCCTGTTTGTTTTTGTTTGGCTTTGATGACAAAGCACAAAGCGCTGCATTTGTGTTTGATCATATTACTGCACGGGCCCCTGGATCAAATGACGCGCTCTCTTTGTGAAAGTCTCTGAAACCTGTGGATATTCTACCCGCTTGTCATGAAAGCCGTTCTTCATTTCCACTGGTTGATAACACTTGGTGTCACTGCTCCATCCTGGGATCACTCGTCCCAAGTGACTTCCTCAAAAGTACCGGCAGCTCATCCCCGGTCACAATATGCTCTTCACATTATTTACTTTAACGCCACATTCTGCTGTCTATATGATGAACTTGACGTCGTTCTTGAGGTTGCCGTGGTTGTTATTGACGACGCTGAAGCGGTTGGGGAGGACCCTCATCTTCATGGTTCCGTCGGCGCCGCAGGAGAAGATGTGATTGGCCGGTCCCACCTCGATCTGCATGACGCCCGTGCCGAGGTTCCTGAACAGCGACTGGCGAGCG
Organism: Coranthus polyacanthus; assembly: GCA_037367275.1. Lineage (NCBI taxonomy): Eukaryota > Metazoa > Chordata > Actinopteri > Kurtiformes > Apogonidae > Coranthus > Coranthus polyacanthus. Next base: position 21,461,623 of record JAPQRN010000027.1, on the reverse strand, counting down.
TGTTCGTTGGGGAAGGTGTAGAGCAGACACTGGGTGGCCAGGCTCCAAACCTGGGGAGTCACAAACAGCTTGTTTTGAGCAACAAAAGAAAAGCTTGGGGATGGAACATGTCTGATTTTAGATTTTACTTGTCAACAAATCCCATTAAAAAAAAAAAGAAAAAAAAAAGGCCAAAAGCAACAATAAATTGATCTGGCGTACACCGTGATGCAGCTCTAAACGCGTTCTCAATTCTACAGCTTAATACAGTTCAACACATACACATTACTTCTAACTGATACCTCCATTTTCTCTAAAGAACAGACCTACACTTTTAACACTTATAACCATCTGTCTTCTTCTGTTAATTAGCTTTTTGTCCCCATTATTACAGCATTATGCCACTTCCTGCAGTGCGTCAGTTTCCAAAAACATGCTTCAGAGGGTGTAGTATCTCTGTTGGGTTTTGTTGTTTGTATCAACAAAAGTCAGAACACCTGTGGGAATTGTGTGCATTAACTTCATTAGGCTTCATTTACTCCCATTATTGCAGAAAAGCTGTACGCCGTTACCCCATTACTTGTTCCCTGAACAGGTCCTTTGTAAGAACTTTTGTTTTTTTTAATTTTTCTTTGGTAATCTAAATTCTTACTGCTTATCGTTCTTGAACATGAACATGAACGGCTTGAATTTCAATGAAACTACAAAACTGGGGATGTTGTACAACCTTTGTCACCTGTTTTTAATGTTTGCGTCTTCAATAGGTATGAATATTCGAGACAGAGAAGGACATCACAGTTAGTTTTGTGTGTTTTGTTCAGAAAAAAACAAAAATACACTATACTTGTGAGCTTTATCCATGGAGGTGTGAAGCTGTTTTGAACGAGAAAGACACAGGAAATTTAGAGGAAACATGAGATGAGCGTTTACTGAGAAACCGCGGTAAGTCCTGAGTAACTTTCATTGTTTGGCTCATATTCCCAGCCTGGAAACATTATTATTTGATAAGGTTTTTCATGGTCTCAGGCAATGTTCCCTCTAAGCCGCGCGCTTACAGATTTGCACTCCGCCCACAGCAAATCTATGCAGCGCATAAAATAAAATCCAACCTGAACTGTAAATAAAATAAACACATAACAATTTAATCTGTACCATTTTGCAATGCAACTCTGTGAGTGACAGGTGACGACAAGCGGTAACTACAGTAAAACAATGACTAACACTGTCCAACCAATGATATGATGCGGTTCACACGCATTTACTGTATTTACCGCCAATCAGTGTCATTAACGGCGCTTTATGCGTACATGCCGCTGTTTTGCAGGTTAGGGTATAGCTAACGGTGCGGCGGAGTTAAGAGAGGTAAATGCTGCTAACCCCTTATGGAGAAACGAACGGGCAGTGGCACATCCACCAAGCCAAAGTAAAAAAGAAATGCGGTTCTTTCAAGATGGAATGGTATGTGTGAACAGAAGAGCCCTGATGACATACAACGTACTACACAGTGTAACTTGTTACGATCTCAGGGTTTGGACACAGGTGATACTGGTGTGGCCACAGTGTGCACGTCTGATGTTGTTCACAGTGGTCCAAGGAATTCTCAGCGAGTTTGTGTGTACGCTCTGACACATGAAAAATTAGGGGGAACATTGGTCGCAAGTCTGTTTATATTGGTTAATCTTCAGGTTGCACTGACAGTCATCAAACACTTTAAAAGCTTAGAAATCCGCAGCGCAGCCGTGTTAATTTTTCAATTAGCCAATACCCCATTGTTGACTTCACACGAGTAACATCACACACAGCTTTTTTGTGAGCAATCATCCAGAATTTGAATTTCAAGCAGATGTGCACTGCACCATTCCTGTCTGTGTGACGCAGCAGCTTTATCCTTGGAGTGACAGCTGTGTGATCTGCACCAACTTATTCAAGAGAAAAAGATGAAAGAGCTGCTGTCTGCAAAAATATATTAGCTGAAGACCGTCACATCTCCTCTTCTATAAAAACACGTTCCTTCCAGCTTTTTCTCACGTAACCCCGCTTTCACCTTACACTTCAGTCTCCATGACGTGCACTATTGTCCTGAGTTGGTGGTTAATCATAAGTGTGACATCAGTTTTGACTGACTTTGATGGCGCTCACTGTCTCCACAGATAAATATAGAAGCCATTTGATGGTTGACTTGAAGGAGACAGGGAGACGTTCACACCTGGGTGCCCAGCGCCCTGCAGGACCGCTCTGACAGCGACACCTTTACTTTGTACAGACGAACTGATCAGAACTGTTCTCAGAATCTAAAGTTGTTCGAGACACACTGTTCCCAGTGAATCTATGTAAAATGAATCAGTATGTTCTGAGCTGATGCTGTAACAGTCTAGTTTCCACTTCCCAACAAATTCTAATAAGATCCTCCAAGAAGAATTTATTCAGTTTCCTGATCCTCTGTCTGAAATTTACCTTAAGACGCTCTGTGAGATTAAGTTTACGCAACTGAAATGTGATAGAATCGATTTCCTTTGAGACTATAACTGATGCACCTGAAGGGCAGCCAACACACCTTAATGTTGCCCTCAGCTGAGCCGCTGATGAAGCAGTCCTCCGTCGGATCCACGGCCAGAGCTTTGACCGGTGAGTCGTGCGCCTGGAAGCTCTGGCGCTGATGCCTGTGGGGGAGCTCCAGGACGCTGATCCAGCCTTTCCTCCCACCAGTGATGAGGAGCTGCTGCCGGGGAGCCATCGAGAGCACGGTGGCACCAGACTCATGGCAGCAGAAAGCTACGAGGAAAAGACGATGAGAATTAGAGATGGATCGGCCGAGTCCCCTAAGGCTGGGTTGTGCATACATAGATTGCTATTTACACCTGGTTAAATCATGGTGTAACTTGGATTATTTTGTAGCAAAATTTAAAACTAGCTTAAAAAGAAGAAAAATGAAACAATTTTACCCGAAGTCCAACTTAAAATGTGACAAAGTATTAACATTAAACTTAATCTGAGGAGGTTGAACTTTCAGATGGACAGAGCAAAAATAATCAGATTCCTCAAGATGGCTAAGGTACTGACTCAACCCAGCTGGGTTTTATGATGCTGCTGAATTTCTCTGAAGTTGGTGGTTCAGCAAGGAAACGTCGTGGAGCCGAACAGGATGACTGGACCAACTGTCAAACGTAGCTAAAACAGTCTGCCGGTTGCTGCCAGAAGTCTCTTTTTTTTTTCTCCTTACTGTGCTGTCGTCTGCTTTTTGAAAAGCTTCTATCATTTGGCCATTTTGCTCCATTAATTCAGCCAACGGGTTTACCCGACATGAGGTAACAAACAATGCAATGTTTTGTTCAGGAATACAGAGCAGCCTAGAGTTAACAGTTTCTGCCTCTTTTGTACTTATTAGGTTTCAAAAGCACAGACTTTTATGTTTTATGTGTTTTTTTTTTAATTTGGGTAAGCAAGCATTGCCATATTGATTAATTAACTAAATGATTTACATTAATTCATACATTATTACATCATTTACACTTGGATTTATTAAATGGTGTTTTTAAATTGTGCAACAAATCTAGATTTACTCATTTAGAACCTGGTTTTGCTGGTCTTAGATTAAATTAAGCATTGTTCAGGGTTATTATTAGGACTAAAACTAGCACTCAACAAAATAATTTTGTCAAAGGAAAACAGAACACACAACACAACCGTTTTCATAACCCGGCTTTACACAATATTAATGAACTCGTTAAATCATATTTGACGTCATGAAATCTTTCCTTTTACCTTTTTCTATTTCTATATATTTATAGTTTTCTAGAAATCAAGGCTTTCCTCATAATACGTGAAAAACTAAAACTAAATCAACCAGTTCCTCAAAACAGACACAAAACTAAAACTACAACTACTAATGCACCCATAAAACTAACTAAACTAAAACCAAAAACCAAAAGGAAAAACTAAACAAAAATAAAAACAAGTAAAAATGTTAAAACTATAATAGCTCTGGCCTTGTTGGTGCGCCCAGATGAAGAGGTTATTACAAAAGCTAAATGTTCTTCTTTACGGTCTCTTACCGTGTACGAGGCTGTTGGCAGGAGTCACCAGAGTATCCCACAGACACACATTCCTGTGGAGTCAGAAATTAACTTATTATAGCATCACTCTGACATTACATAGAACTATCCCTGCTGGACACAGTTCAGCAGAGCTAAACGGGAAAAAAAAAAATCATGTCTAATTAGGTATTAAGGGAAAGTGGGGAGGACATTTTAAGAGAGCCGTCTTTCAACCGGCTTGTACCTGTTATCTGTCGACAGGCCCGCGGTGGCGATGAGGGAGGAGGAGCCCACGAACACAAAGTCATGAGCTGTCTTGTTGTGGCACTGCAGCGTCTGCCCCAGAGAAACACAAAAAAGATGGTGAGAAGTAGTGACAGTAATAGAGAGCGTAAACAAAACTGAAAATGACAGCAAAGAAAACAAGGGGACGCTTAACACTTAAAAGGTTTAGACAGACAAAAGGAAAGAAAAAACAAATTGTAAAAAAAATAAATAAAAAAAATTGTGATTTGTTTGCTGTGAAACTTTCTCACCAGGTACGGTTTAGGTGCATTCCCACTGGTGTTGGTCTGCCACAGACTCAAACCTCCATCAGCATCCACTATACCGAACTGCACAACACAGTGGGAGAAATAATATCAGCATTTGTTCCATCACCTCGCACTAGATTTACAGATTTTTATTCTATGTTCCCCATTGAGAAACATGTCCCCCTTCTCATGATTTGGCTGTGCTGACGTGATCTTTAAAACACGCCAACAGCCTCCTAAGTACAAGCTCCATTTACATAACTAAAATCAAGTGCTGCACATGTCCTCTCCTTTCAGTTTCAGAACAGGGAGATAAGATAGTACTGGCACAGGAGAGGCACCATCTGAGAAGATTATTAGCTTGAGGCGAGTGCCTGAGTTCAGAGCGCTTGAATCATTCAGCTGAAGAGCAATGTGTGCTGAAGCCAAACTCCCCGCTGTGGTTCGTGCCTGAATGGCAAAGCCATGAGAGGAAGTGTGAAAATGTTGTTCAAACTGACAGGCTCGCATCACAACTCAGTCATGTTGCAAAGCAGAGGACAGTCAGACATCTGTATGGTGGTGTTAGCTCTTCAAAGTCTGCAATCTCTCTCTCTTTTATTTATTTTTTTTGTATAAATTGGTGTGTGTTGCTTTGTAACCTTGTTTCCCTGGTGGCTGAATCGGATCCTGGTGACTCTGGAGTTCCCTGGACTTCTGAAGCAGATGATTTGTTGAGAATGACCCCACTCGAACATCCTCACGCTACCGTCCTGAGCCCCTGTCAAGTCTGAACGACAGGAGGAGAGGCGGGAAAAAAAAGGGACGGTGAGGCTTGTTTCCCAATGCATCTCTGTGAGAGTTCTGGTCCCAACATGAGGTTTTGACTTTTCTTTGTTCCCAAATTCATCTGTTGTATAATTGATTGCGGACATGGTTTATTTCGCACACCCTTCAACAGCCGCTTTTATGACCTGCTGGGACTTCTTCCACCCAAACACCTCACAACTGAATCCCCAAACTCCAACATAGTGGAAAACACAAAGCTGTAACCAGTGGTGTTCACTCAGCCTTTTAATAATAATAAACATTTAAAAAACTAAACTAAACAGAAGAAAAACTTGGAAATATCTCCAAAGTGAAACTTTCTGGGTGATGTAATCATGCCCTCAAGGCTCTTTTTTTGTCTGGGTATCATCTTTAAGAGGCAGATATGCTTCAAATCTACTGACAGACATCAGCATCGTACTTACAGTAAGGCAGCGTGGGATGGGAGGTCATCCTTCTCACATTGTTGATATTTCTCTTGATCATCTGGGGGAAGAAAGTGAAGAGGAGGAGATCATTTTTAGTATTTTAGTGAAAGATATTGGAGAACTACATTGTAAACAGTAATTCTTTACAATAAGTCTAAATAAATGTAATTGATAATACAGTCTTCAGCTGTCTGCTGATGAGGGATGCCACGTCATCCACGATGCCACGATCCCTCATCAGCAGAGACATCTCTAACGCCACCTGCCATCATGTGACCAAAATACCATACTTAGCTCACATGACAACTAAACCGTCTCCATGACGACCGAGCTACTCCATCTGCTGACAAAGGCGCGTAGATGCGGTGGAAGCAGTAAACACATTTGGTGTTGGTATTTTTCTCCTCAGTCTTCAGTGTTTCATGATTCATGAAACCGGTTTCTTTGTCTTCATTAATATGTGATACATTTATCACAGGACTCGCCACAAGACAAACAAGACGTGGATTCTCTCTGTAGCCTTTAGGTGAGTCTAACAAGACTTACATTCAACTTAAATGAAGCTGAACGCGCCGCATAAATGTTTAACACATTAAGCTTCTAGTCATGACTCTTACATTAAAGAGAAATGTTTTACTCACTGTATATGTTGCTCTCATCTTTTATTTCTACTATTTCACCATGTTCAATATTATTGATATTGATGATTATATTGCTCTTACCTTCTATTTTTTCTTTCTTTTTACAATATTTCACTTATTCGCACACACGCAGGCAAGACACTTGCATGACAACAACACAAACATGTCGCAAACATGACACTGAACGGTGTGTTTCTGAGCAGGAGGAGGACTCCGACTCCGACTAAACGAGAAGCTGGTTTGACGTATGTGGTTTGCGAATGACGATTGTGACATGGACCAGAAAACCAGATTTTAAAACCCGTCCCCACAACTGACCCAAACACCACCTACTCAACAAACATGTCAAACAGTACAGAGAGTCTTCGGATTTACCTTTTCATATTTTATACATAAATTGAACATTTGCGCAACGGTTGTACATAAAAGGACAAATATTATCAAATCGATTTACCTTTTATTTGTTGAGTATATAATCAAATAGACCTTTCCATGTGGTCATGTTATATAAATGATTGTTCATTGAATTTACAGAAAATGGTATGTATCATGATACTGTGTATATATATGGTATCGTTGTCTGGAATGACGTTTATCGCATCGACATATCGCTCAGCTCTGAATATATTGCAGTTCCGTTACTATTTGCTGTCCTGCGTGATGACTGGTATCCCAGAAAGAGCCTTGTCTGCCAAGGATTTGATTTATTATTCCTTCTAAATGCATTCTGCTCCAACCTTGAGCAGCATTCTGTCCGACTGGTTGGTAAAATAATCACGATGCAGAGTGGCTCTTACTGTCCAGTCTGCATATCAAGAGCAATGAAAGAGCCGGTTGATATCAACAAACATGACTCACAACTACTCGATTCAAAAACACTGCTGCTACCACCACCACAACTGAATTCATCTCCCTGTCGCTAACGCCAAGTTTTCTGCCAAGTATGAAAGCATTTACAGACTTTTCCAGAAAATGTGAAGAAAAAAACCCACAAAAACACATGATCTGCAGCAGTCACGAACCTCTCAGTTTCTTTGTAATGAAGTAAGGGAATTTAACGAAAGCAGCTATGACGCTTTTGGCAGACTGAGCACAGACAAAGATGAATTATTAATTAAAGTCATTTAAAGTGCTTTGAGGATTTTGCTTTGGGTATAAAGAGGAACAGAGCAGGCCATAACATCAATTAATTCCAGAAAAGCAGTGAAGAGTATACTGAACCCATGGCAATCATCACTGTAGTCTTCATGGAACCGTACACGAATATACTCTTACTACAAACAGCGCATGCCTTTTGCCCACAACATTGAAGTTTTTCTAATCGGGAAAGATCAATTCAAATATTACACCAGTAACTATACACTTTCACGCTTTGAAAACTGGTTGGCAGCTCTGGAAATGTAACTTAATACATCTTGCGATTAAAGGGGGAAAAAAACACCACTATAGGCCTTAATTCAAGGCCTGAAAAGGAAAATAAGACATTATAACAGAAAAGTAAAAAAGAGGGATGAGTCAAACAAATGGTTCATCATCATCATCACACTTAGAAATGCAGGTTTCGAGCTCACCACAGATGCGCCTCGGCCGGTCTGCAGGCCTCCCAGCCAAGGCATGTTGATGGGTGTGCCGGGGCTGCTGTGCGTGTACGGTGTGGTGCCGTGGAGAGCAACAAAGTCATCGCGTGCATGGACCACCAGGAAGTCATCACCACCAACACTAAAAACAGAATCATGACTAGGTTTATATCTTTAATAAAGCACCTGATCCAAGATGGTTAACTTGTATGAACTGCAGGAAGCACCTAATGATTTTTCATCAATCATCCTAAGGAGAAAAAAAACGGAACCAAAACAAAGTAAAAAATGATTACGGTTTTATCTTTATAAGTATAGTATAGTTTTGCGTTTTAGAAAAGCAGGCAAAGATAAGAAAGAAACAATGTTGAACGCTGAAACTGACCCTGTTCTGAGACTCTGTAAACAAACACTTGCTCAGACACATGCAGTATATATTTAATTAATGCAGCACACCCATACATAAACACTAACGATGCAGAAGCACAGAGTGTACACCTACACAACCAGCACTGCACCAATCACACCATCTCACACCCACACTCAATTTAACTCTGCTGGTGGGAAGGGTGAAAAGGTGAATTGACGCCACTCTGGATGAACTTCGAGCCGCTGCCCACAGCAAGTGCAGCGTTACAGTGAACACACACATGCCCGATCTCTTACCCTTTAGCTTCGGCCTCATCATCATCGATCCATGTCAAGATCTGTGTGGCCAAGATGGAGGACACATCCAGCTCCTGAATGTCATGGGTGGAGGCCATGACTAAACAATTGCGATTTGCCTGCGAGGCAGATGGAGACAGGAAGTGGGAAAAGGGACAGGGACAGGAGAGACAGTAAGGTGAAAGGTAAGTAAACAGAGTGAGCAACAATGTATGCACGCATTTTGAAAAGTTAGAAGGTAAACAAGAATGAGACAGACTTATTCCAGCTCTGTTGTGCCTATGGCCATTCAAGCATCAAACTTTAGCTTTTAATGATGACCTGAGGTCGTTTGAATGTTTTTGAGAAGACAGAAGCCAGCACCACAGATGTCTTTTCTGCATTCAGCCTAAAGTATCATTGTGTGAACCTCACCCTATATCAAAATATCAAACAAATACAACATGGGCTCAACAACATCAAAGAGAGGAGGATATGGCAAAACAGTTGTGCCGTTGGCCAAAAGAACTGGACATATTTCTTCAGAGTCTGAATGTGCATTTGTCGAAGTGGAGCGATATTTTGATATTCAACTTACATAAAAGTTTCATACACAAACACAAAATAATTTGGATAGTGACATTTTCAGTTTGGAAGACTTAAAAAAAAGGAATAATGTAATAAAGAGATTAATATACACAAAATTGATGGATTACCTGACATACACTGAACAAACTGGTTCAAACTTGTTACAAAAAAGGACCAATACTTACAAAATAATTTGACAAACTAACTGGAAATATCGTCTCCTTTTGTGAAAGTTCATCATGTTGTTCAGAATGATGTGTGTGGAAGAGGTGTGTACCTTATTGATGGCAAAGGCTGTGATGATGTCTGATTCCTTATGAATGATGCGTGCCTTTCCTCCAGGGCAGCCCAGATCCGACTCCGTCTGCACAAAACACAGACAGACAATGGATATTTAAATATTAAAGCTAAAACGCCGGTTCCTGCAGATATATAACAGTCATAACCGCAGTTACTTTTCCCTTTGTGATACAGAACCAGTGACCTAACAAGATCCATTAGAGGAGTTGACATAGATATAAAAGAGAGAAAAAATCTCTGTTACAAAGCGTTACAAGCTTCACAGCTGTCACAGATTATGAGACTATTAACGCTTTTGACAGAACTTAAATGAAGACTGATGTACAGACACAAACATCTGGGTCAAAATAACATTCATTTAAAAATGTTAATTATTCATCCATTTTTTTTATTTTTTTTTTTAATTTGATGATTAATTAATTTACAAAACTTAAAACCAGATCATTTGGATTCCTGGGTGCATTTTATAGCTGCACACTGAACATCGAGTGACCATTCTGATTCTGATATTTCCTATTGCTCTTTTTAAACCTATGGGAGTTGATATCCAGAAGATAATGAAGCTGGATGTTACAACACAGCCCTGTTATAGAACATGTAGAAAAAATATTTATGTTTGTATGTTTTTTTGTTTTGCCTTAGGCATTAACAGTGGACATACAAAGTGTACTGTTAAACAGCAGCCAACGGAGCTGGGTTAGTGCCGTTAGTTAGGATGAGCACAGCGCCCTGGGGCAATGAGCACAGGCACACACTGTACCACAGAGGCCCTATGGGGTGTATGCTATACAGTAACTCATACTGCATATTGCATAGAGATGTTATATTTAGAGGCTAAAGCTACTCTAAATGAGACAGGCATGCTTTGAGAATGAGATTGAATTAAAGTCTTTATTGCATTTATTCAAGGGGAAAAGACCATGTCTTTTTCTGTCAGATGGAATAAAGTAAAACTTGACTTGCAGAAGCCTAAATATGGTGGTTTGCCATTTTCGCCATGCATATAATCCCTGTGGGACGCAGATTCACTGCGACAGTGTTGGGCCCATTAATCAGAAGCTATTCAGCTTCATAGCTTGTCCTCTCAGAGACTGGGTTAATTAGCACTGAGCCAAATGGAGTAGCTACAATGAGGCAGCTCGCACAGTGAGAGCCCGAAGATTAGAAAACCTCTATGAAGCAAACGTGTATGGAGCAATTGAAGATTTATGGCTCGCATTCACATAAATATTTAGACAGCTACATCTAAGATTAATATCAAACACTGACAGGAACATACAGAGTTCATGACCCAATAAATACATGGACTGCAATTCTGTCAAGAACACACTTTTGATGTTCCTCGCATTATATGTGACAGGCCGCATTTATTATTCTACCGTTAATGCTGTCTGCATGTTCCCACATTTAACCCATGGTACAGTTTGTACCATCATCTCTAAAGCAGGAGGATGTACATTTTTAATGTTCCACAACATCTGGGCAGGATGCTAGTGTTGAAAGTATTTCTGTTTATGATGAGAACAAGACACTCATTTTACGGAAACTATTCGATAAAACTCTGCTGTTTTCTGCAATCACAGATTTATCATACCGTATATAGTTAGGGATGCATTATTTTTTCAAATACCAATTTTGGCCTCCACACTGACCTGATCTGGTATGAAAGAGACACTACATTCACACTGATGCTCTGGGGCGTTACATACAGTGAATTAAATTTTTCTTTTCTCCCCAAGGGCGACCGAATTTATCTGAGAAGATTACATTCAAAATCAAGCAGCTCTCATGGGTTAGGAGACACAATGTTTAAATTAAATACTACAAATGCAAATGACATAGTTTTATTAACAAAACATTAAAGTGTCAGTTTACTCAAACAACATCTGTCTGTTCTTTTATCTGATATCAGTGTCAATATTGTACCATATTTTGTGAATGTTTATGGTTTAAGAAACATAAATAAGTCAACAATTACGTACAAATCTGATCAATAATACGGTGCCCTCTTTCAGTGCATAGTTTTCCATACTCTGACTGAAAAACGACTGAAGTTTGGTCCCCAGCCGCCCCCACAACCCACCCAACAGCAGAAAACCATCATTTTTCTGAAGCAGCAGTACCTGATTGTTTCCTGTCTCGTCCGTTCCTGAATATTTCATATTGTCAGTCTGGTCCTCAATCGACTTTAATGATTGGGGAAGCAGCACAAGGCACAGGGGTAGACACACACAAAACATACAGTGATGAACCATGCAGTCAAACACACACAAAAAAGGCATTATTGTGCTGTTAATCATCCAGGGTGGAATTATTTAACCAAAATAAAAGCATAATCATGCAACTGGAGGCAGTAATAATACATATGGTTGGCATGCGGAACAAAAAAAGCACGAATGCACCAACAGGGATGTACAATCAATACCGATGCAGTTGGCCTTGCGGTAATCACAGAGGTGCGTAGTGGATTTATCACAACAAAATCGTTAATGTGTTATTCAGTGACAGTTTATACTGTGTTCTGCTGTGCAATATGGAGACATGGTTAGCATGGTGTTGACATGATGTACCTCATTAGGGTCCTGTTTCTTGGTGAAGATGTTTCTAATAAATGTCTCCTGTACTTCCTCCTGCTTGACCAGAAACTGCCACAAACGCTTCACTGGCAGCGCTGAGTGGTGGCTCGACCTGGAAAGAAAACCTTGTGCATATTAACATGAAAGCTCATTAAATAAATCACTTCAGTCGAGTATCACTTCAGTGAAGCACAACTAAAAGTTAAAATCTACAGGGTTCACATCAGCTACAGGATAAACAGTCATTAGTCCTTCATTAATTACGTAGTACATATGATACAGGGGATCTTCGCATTTTCAAGTCCAAATCTGATGACTTTTAAGACCATTTAATACCTCTAAAAGGGAAAATAATATCATTACTGTGGCAAAAGAAATCAACAAACTAGACTAGAGGACCCATTTTCATTTGACATATACAAAACACACAGATCTTCTGCCCTCAACGTGGCTGTCGCAGAAAAAGTACTGAATGCTCTGTGAATGCTGCGATAGACAAATCCTGTCACAGTGTCCGAAATGAACTTTTAACTCACCGGTCAAGGGGACAGTAGATGAAAAAAATCCACTGCTAAGCATATCTTTTTTTAATACCCAAAATGTGTGCATATTGGGTATGACTTGGCATTTAATTATTAAAAAGGATGCAGTATAACCCTTGAAATGATCACAGAGATACTTGAGGATGACGATAACATTTTTTAAGACCTTTTTTAAATGTCTCTATGTAGAATTTAATGGGATATTGTTAAACATGCTGTGGCGGAAAAATAAGAAAGCAGTGACAGCTCAGTTACAATTCAGGATGGGCACCTGAATGGCGTGTTGGAAGGCTCAAACAGCGCCTTATGCCTGAGGAGGGCGGGGCCCGGTGTAGCCGTCTCATCCTGGAGGTGTGTGGAGATGTATTTGGAAGGGGGCCCCCCAAAGATCTCCAGCCTTTTCTGCAGCACCTGCTCCCAGCGCTGCAGCGTCTTCAGCACTGCATGACACAGAGGAGAGCCCACGGGCAGATCTGTGGAAAGCAGAAACAGACACACAAGCAAGAAGAAAATAATTAGATTAGGGGTAGCATATATTCTATCATTATTTGGACGAGAGTACATCAGGAGGGTGTGTGCTGTGTTATAGAGATTACCTAATAGATCATATCCTGCCATGGGGTAGAAGGACTTAAGGTTGACCAGCACCAGCTGAACCATTGCCAGGCGCATTAAACACCAACTGGAGGGAAAAGTAATTAAAAACCATTGTACAGTTTTATTACATAAACCCTGTAAATTGGTTGAAAGCTGCTTCAACTGGAGCATGGAAAACCATGTACGACACCGTCGGTTTCACTTCTGACCACCTTGCAGTGTGTTCAGACTCCAAATCCAAAGCAAAATTTAACAACAATGCCATAGTATATAAAGTCAATGGAAAAATGCAAAGAGACATAAACACATGTAGATACTGTAGATGTGCAAACCGAGGTGAAGATAAGTCTGTGTTGTCTGTCTGTGAAATATTCACTCTGTTCTGGGTCATGATAGACCTGCATGACATGACCAAATGTGCAATGTGTGATAATATCCTAATATTGCGCTGATGGTATTACTTGCAATGAATAAACAAATGCATAAATATTAGCTTCACAGTAAAGACAGAGCGATTAATTGGTTTGGCCGATTAATCAGCGCCAACAGGACATTTTATAAACTATGGGTATCAGTAGATAGTGGCCAATAAATAAAGCTAATAACAGGTTTCATTGGAATAACAAGGCTGAGGGAAAATAACAGCTCAAATTGCAAAAAAAACAAAAGAGAGCACACATTATATTTTTTATAGTTAGTTTGATGTTCACTTGCAGATTTATTGATGAATTACTTGATCCTGACTTATTCCTTTATTTATTTAAGTATTTAAATAAGTAAATTTTAAAAATCTAAATCTAAAATCGATCGATCTCTACTACACAGGTCCTGTGTCTTTCTACTTTAGTAGATACACTGCTAACATAGACAAACTGAATAGCCTATGCACACTGAATAAAGAAATTTAAAATAATTATTTAAAATATGATTATTAAAAAAACAGCACATGAATATGCAACTTAGTAAACAGACCATTCACTGAAATAAGATATTATACTGTATCTATAAGCAAATACATTTTTATTTCCCTGCTCCTTTTAAAGTTTTTTTTCTTTCCTGTGGAAGTTGACACTACTGTTCCCCATGTTTTACACAGCACCTGTGTTTGCAGCACATCGTCTTTCCTGAATCCAAAATAATTACAAGCAGTAGCAGTGCTGTTCTTTTTCAACATGAGATCTTCGCCAACCTCATTTTCTTCGCTGTTCTCTGCTTTCTCATCTGTTATGCTAGCAAAACTCGCAGTTACCGCCTAATTGACACTAATTAATGTGAGGGTATCTGATGGCCAGCTGGGGCTTCTTTGGCAGTTGACCAAATGGTGTGAATGCACGACCCATGTATCCAGAGTTATATCTGATTGGACAATGATTGCATGCTGAATTTGAATGCATGGCACATGTAAATGCAATTATTTTTGTTACTCATTGCAGTGTTTTGCGATGGATTTATCGTGCATGTTCATATTGTGATGATGATGACAATACGATTTATTCGTTAGCAGTAGACATTACCTGTATGAATTATGGTTCGAGTGCTCTCTTTGTGGAGAGTTGGGGTCAAACACATCTTCATAATCTTCATCCTCTTCATCTTCGTCTTGACTGCCCTCGCTTTCCTCTGAGTCATATTCAATTCTGTTTTCAGACAGTGGTAATGATGGCTAGAACAAACAAAAAGAGAGCAGCGAAGATGAAACACTACTTGAGAAAAGTCAGGCTGAGTATTTATCAGTAATAAAGGCCAGATGATGGGCCACGGCTTTTTTGATGATATTTGAGAATTTCTTCCGAGTTACCTTGGTGATAAAGTAATCCCAAATGCTGAGCTCTGGAGGGACAAATCGTTCTTTAAAGATGGAGGCAGCTTCCTGTTCCACTACAGGCACATGCCTGGGACTGGATGGCCCCTCCCTCTCTATCCCAGACTCTTCTTTCGATCCGCTGCGAGACGACAGAAGCCTGAAACGCCTGGACTTCCTCTCTGAGCTGTCGATGCCTGGGGACGCTGGGAGAAGAAATGTTTGTTGTATTACTGTATCTAATCTATTTTAGCTGCAATTACACCTATTTTGGTGTAATTTTCACATCATAACTTCTTTAAATTTCTATGTATTTTTTAAACTTGTGCTTGTGACAATAAACACCTAAAAATACTGAAAACCTCTTAGAAATTAAAGTCTCTCTGTACATTGATTATTGTATTACAACAGGAACCTTTTGCCCACCACATTGAAGGAAGCAGCTACCCCACTAACAGGTTGATGGATTTCTCAATGACCTACAGATGGGAACCCAATTAATTTAGCAGCACTGATTTCATTTAGCTGCAGGGTCACCTCTAAAAGAAAAAGCCCTCACAGAGAGACAGCCACTCACGCTGAAAGTCAAAGATAACCAGACCAACTAAGACAATCTCTGTTAACCTGGTGGGGGTGTCCTCATTGGGCTGCTGGGTTTCTCTATGACAGGGGTCCGAGCGCCTCCTCCAAACACCGTCACCCAAAGCTTGCTGTTGAGTGGGTGGGCCACAATGCGAAACAGCTCGTTGCTGGAGTGAGTGGCCATGCCGTGAACAAACAGACTGAGGAAGACAGCGGTGAGGATTTCACAGAGCAGCACAGCTAAGCCCGGCTGGCTCTCCTCACCCGCTGAGCTCAAGAGACGAATCAAAGAGGCAATACCTGGAGAGGACGACACGAGGAGAGCGACAGACAAACGGGAGAGAGAAAGAAAGCAGCTTTTGAAAAAGCATCTTAAGTGCGTCAACTAGAAAAGCAGATGAACATGCTAAATATAGAACTGAAAATAAACGTACAGCCTACTGTGAGGGAACCTAATCTGGAATAAACACGTTTGATTAAAAGAGGCGACTGCCAACACACGTCTCTGTAAACAAATCCCCTCAAAAGACTAAAATCAACAGTGAACTGATCTTATCAACAAGTGTAATCTGTGTGCACAACTAATTATTAACTTGCTAAAGAACTCCGCTGGTGTCCAAAAACTATTAAAACACAGCCTATTTAAAGCAGATAAGTCATTTCTGCCAGTAGGCGTCTCTCAGTTAAAACGATAATGAAAGATGTATTGAAGTAGTGTGGGATCAGGGGAATTGTTGTTTACACCAATACTGCCAATGAAAATGTATTTGATGTGAGGTAGAAATTATGTTCACAGATGCATTAATTTTATCCATTTAGTGACGTATATTTAACGATGTAACCTCATTCTAATGAAATAGCCACACATAACATTACCTACCGCAATGTTAAATGCACATGCACACATCATAGTAGGCCAGATTGACACTGAAATACATCAATACATTAGCTCTATACTGGATTACTGTGTTGCAAAATGGTATTAAAATAATACAGCTGTATTATTGTCACTAAGTAAAATTCTGAGACATAATACGATTTGTCTGGCTTTGGCTGTTTCCCCATAAAGGGCCACATGACGCCACTGACAGACATTGAATAAAATTACAAATTTCTTGAATGTTGTTGGAAACATTTGATATAGTACATAAGACAACAGAATGTGTTAAATATATAACACATTTGTCATGTAAAATCTTGAGTCAAAACATTACATCAAACCAGGATTTGGTTACTCTCGTTACCTGGCCATTGTGCAGGTGAAGTGTTGGGTTGAACGGACTCGTCCATGCTGACCGTTCTGACTGGCTGCTTCTGAGACAGCAGTACACTCTGATACACAATCCCTGTGAAATGGTCCACATGGCTGTAGAAGACCAAAAAAAAAAAAAAAAGCAACGGGACACATTCAGCACAAAGCAAAACATTTATATTAAACATGAAGCACTGTACTAAGAAGTAACAAACATTTTAAAAATTGGGTTAGGTGGTGTAAATAGATAATGCCTAAATGTTTTACTTTAAATGTTTTAACTTTGTTCTGAATTCTGGGAGGTTGTTTCAAAGAAAGAGGAACCCCTGCTGAGCTCAGTTCTGTCAGGACATGAAATACTAATGGGCTGCATCTCAGGTTAGCTGATGAAAAATGCTGCCTGTTAATAGAGAGGAAACAGGTCTTCATGATGAGAAAGAGAAAGTGGAAGTTCTGATTCCTTTTAAATACATACACCCCCACCCCCCCCCAGATTGCTGAAAAGGAACTTTTTGCATAGAATACGTAATACCGATCTTTTTAACATCACTGGGCAACAATTCCATAATTTCCTTCCAGCATATTGTAATTCAATTGTTCTGAGAGGACAACAGACTTCTGCATGTACTCCTTGCTGGTGTTTTCACGCTGTAGAAAATCTAACCTGTGACGCCCAGATTTTGGCCAATCACAGGTGGCAGGAAGGCATGTATTTTCAAATTCTGGTGTTTTTTCCTCCCGATTTCAGCTCATGCAGCTTTAACTCACCAGGGACTCGAATAGGTTTCCAACATCCAATAACTCTCCCTTAGACTTCAGTGAAAAAACCTGCCTAAACATCAAAAAGAATTTAAAAGTCAAAGGGAACAGCAGGGTGCTTAGTGTGACTTTATGGATTCAATTGGTTGTGAAAAGTGCATTCACAGCGCTGAATGTACAGGTGGACTTAATGTGGATGGCCCTGATGGCTGTAAACTAAACTTAACTGACGTTAATATGTTAACAGTGAGAGAAAAACTAGAACATGGATCAAAATACTGTCGATTCGACAACACCACTACACCCTGCACCTCCTACACTCCGAAAACCTAAAAAATTCACACTCTCTCTCGCACTCAAAAGGAAAGACAGGAGCACGATTTCATCAAACCTCTGCAGCAACACACAAGGAGAGTTTCTATTATAATAGCCATGATAAAGACGGTGACATCTAAATTAGAAATAGCCCTGCTAATTAAGCTAGTCTTTTCAACTCCCAACAGTATGTTATAGACGGTGCTCTCCTGTAGCTTAAAACACTCTCCTTTGGACACTTTATTTAACTGATACAAGCAATTCTATCTGTGGGGTCACAGTAATGTGATTTTAAGGCTCCTAGTCTGGTCAAGCAATCTGCAGAAGTGAGAAAAACCAGATGAAAAACCAAATGAGTCATGAGTCAAGTTTATATTCTGCTGGGTGTTGTCAAAGTGAGGGGAGTTATGGTACGTACGGCTCCTAAATAAACAATGTTCCTGACATCTGTGAGAACAAAAAAATCCAATTAAGTATTTACAATCAGAATGACTGGCGACAACCACGCAGCTTTCATAAATCATTCTCAACAATCAAAATAGACAAGTGAAGTCATTTCAGTAAGCAAACTTCCCACACGTTTCTCTTTTTCTGAGCCTCAAATCAGACTAGTAAGCAGCCTCCAAGTTACACTTCAACCCAATTTAAACTTCTCTAATACAGATGCAGTGTTTGACCAAGAACCCCCTCATAATTATAAAGTGTGCCCAGTTACCAGTAATCTTGTCCCTAACCCTTATTTCTTGTTATTTTGCTTCAGTGAGTCTTTAAACCACCTAATCTACAAACATGAAAACCAGAAGACAAATACAATTATTTTTGCCATCATTTCATCTTTTAAATGCTAATGCTAAGAATAGGGAAACAAAGTCAGATCACCTGCGATGAATAAATAATACACTGGCGGCTAGTGCCGTTAATGGAGTTGTGTCAAGTTGAATGTGGTGGAAAATGAAAAAGTTGTATCAAAGTTAAGCATCGCTTGAAGACAAATAAAGAATTAAAGAAGCTTGCTTTGAGAGATGCCACACTATGAACGTAAAAACATTACGAGTCAGGTTGAATAAAGGCAGTTTTTTCAAAGACTGAGCAGGGATATGAAATGAGAAAATCATTGCAGAGGAATGGATGACCTGAATATGACTTTAGGCTTTTGATGTATAAAGTTTGAAGGTGATCACAACACTGTTAAAGAGTCTTTCTCAAAGTACTAAACAGACATAGAAATGTACACTTACCTATAGGTGTGTCCATCACAAAGACACTGATATATGCAGGCTGACAGGGAGGCAGCCAAAGTGTGCATCACATAGATCTGAAAGAAAGGCCGTGGTCAATGAAACAAACATGATTCAACACAACTGAGGAGCACAAATGACAAAAATATACTGGGTAATCAGTGATGAGAAGGATTATTATGCATCACTTTTAGGGAAATCTTACACATTATGCACTTAAGTCCTGAATTCACTCTTTTTATTTCTGTCACTATTTCGGTCACTATGAACTCCTGAGAAACTGACTCCTTTTTATTCCACTATTAGCATAAATGCTAATTGTTAACTTGTGCGTTTATCTGAGCTGTCCACAGCTGCTGCTAATGATAAAGATGAGAGCAGCGGCTAAGGCAAAAAAAAAAAAATAGTGTCCATTAACCATAAGAATAAGATGAAAAGCACTTCTGGCTGCAGAGTGTAACCCCAGTACACTGATGTGAGAATTATGGGGCCTTTCGTGCCATATCACCTCTCATACACAAAGCCCCAAATTCCAGTTTCTTTTCTCTTAGGATGTAATTATCAGGTAAACATTGTAAAAATCAGTTGCATTTTTTCACCTCTGTATTTTAAATTGTCTAGCAGCCCTTGTTTTTGTTTCGTTTTGTCTTGTCTTCTTTCCTTTTTTAAGTCTAGACTATTTTCCGGATGTTATAGCTTTAAATTTCAAAACTGTAAATAATAAATATTAAAAAAACATAATCCCTGTGTGTGACTGTGATTCACATCACTTGATTCACTATAAATAACAAGTTGATTAATGCAGCATTATCTAACTGCAACATAAGCAGAAACCTGCACATTAGACTAGAGAGTGACTCGCCTCGTTGTTGACGACATCAGGATGTGGAGGAGAGTCGAGTGCATTGATGGTCTGTAAGATGTCATGAGTTAGGTTGGTCAGATAGACAATAGGATTGGCCACCACGGTCTTAACGTTTGCTGTGCAAGCCATTAGCAGAGGGATAGAGGTGGATTGAGAGCACGACGTCACCGCTGAGTGGATGGAGTCATCCTGTGTGGAGAAGGAAGTCCAAAACAAGAAGGTCTTAATGTGTGCTAATAACTATAAAGACACACACACAAGAATTCCAATCTGCAGAATACTTTTACAACTTTACATCGAGACATAAACCTAAAATAATAAGAGAGCTTTTTTTAGACAGCTTTGGCTCAGTTTGGCTCTGAGCTGACAGATGCTGCTGTGAACAACAGTCTTAACCGTCATAAAGAGGCAGGATAAGCAAACTGATGTTTGTTTCATACATGATCTCATACCTAGGAGGCGTTTTGCACTTTAAGTTTGAATGTCATTTAAAGAGCAGAACATGAGGGATTGGCAATGAAGGAGCACCTGGATTTATGTGTATCGTCTGTTTATATACTACAGGTTCATGTTTGTCATGCTTGATAAATCACATTCACTCGTCCCGATGTCCTAGACACAGACTCTGCACAGTGACTGATGTCAAGAAAAAGACCATTTCTGAAAGAATTTCTCAATAACAAAAGATACATTTGACAATCATGGGACTGGGGTTGGGATGAGGAAACTGCTTTCATTCCAAAATCAAAGCACGATAGCAGAAGGGACGTCTAGTGCCCATCAACTGTTCTAACATTCAAAAGCATTGTTCCCATGTTGTTTACCTCCTAAAATTTGATCTAGGTTTCTAATAGCCTATGGCAAGATGTCCCTCAGGAGCCGCACATCAGCACAACCTATCATCCTGTAGCTGAAGATGTCCGGGCAATCAACAACACACAGTGACTGAGTGAGTATGGGTTTGTCATGGGTTTATGTTCGTCTTTCATTTGTACTATGCCTCACATATGCTCAGGGTCCTTACCTTCAAAAACAATATGTAAACAGGAATAAAATAACAGCTTTTCTTGCTAGTGTGAATGTTGTTACCTTGCTGTCTTCCGTGGTGCACACATATTGTGTTCACATCATTATTGCAGAAGTGCTGTCCGCTAATGAACGTAAAAATTAGCAAGGACAAATTTAATTTGTACCGTCGTGTCACATTACTACATGACTCTAATAACAATTATTTTAAATATACTTTGTCGAATTTAATTATAGATTAGTCCATTTGTAATACAACACAACAAAATGTAAACCGACTGCACCACCAAAAATGTATCAAAATAGTCAACCAAGTTAACTCAACCTTATTATTAGAGATTATCACTTTAAGGAGTGACCTTGGAAAAATCAGTCTGCGTAGCTTTTTGGTGCCAGTAGCAACCACTTCAAAACAGGCATGCTCTGGTACTCTGCAGCCTTTAGTGTGCACATGTGTCTGGTAATATTACCTGGTGTGACTCTTGAAGCAATAATATGAGCTCCATTCGTACAGAGGCCAGTCCTCCACCGTGGGAGCCGTGCAAGCTACAGTAGCTCAGAAACATCCTGAGTAAGGGCTGGTTACTCTGCAGCCAGTGTCTTCTGCTCCTCTGGCTGTCACCGCGAGGGCTAACAGCCTGGGAAAAAAGATTTATATATTATTTGTTTTATTGACAATTTCATCAGCATCTCATATTTAAATAGCATTAAATGTTAAAGGCTTGGTGTGTGATATTTAGGGCCATCTAGTTGTGAAGTTTAAGATTGCAACTAATTGAAAACCCCCTCACCTTACCCTCCCCTTGGGATTTTTGCTAAAACACAAAAGCTTTTTAGAGCCAGTGTTCTGGGCTTTTTGATTAAGGGGATAATACCTGTTGTCAACACTCAACACTGGATACTACCTGCCATAAAACTGAGAGAAGAAGAAGAAAAAGACCCACTCCCTCTGTAAATATAAAGAGCTCATTCTAAGGTAAAGGAAATGCAATGATTCTTATTTTCAGGTGATTACAGAGTAATGAAGACATAATTATTAATATTCTATTCAACGTCTGCAGTTAGAGCCCCTTAAAGCTTGCACAATGAACCTTTAAGTGTTAAATGTTTATTTTCATATTTAACACAGTAATAGAGTGTTGTCAATCAATAATACAGTAACATTTCCACCAGCATATTGGAGGAACAACATTTAAAAAGGATGGTGCAACAATTTCTTCAAACTATATCAGAGCATGCTGAGCTGTTATCTTAATTTTTTATTAAACTGAATGTTGCATTGATTTTTTTTTCCCCTCGTGAACATCTGACAAAATCTAAAAGAAGCCAGCTAACTGCACTCACCTGGTCCTCCTCCACCAACCCAGAGACGGAGGCATCACCCTGAACAGACAGCTCTGGCAAGCAAGGTTTGTAGCTGCAGCAGTGCTGGAGAGCCACCACCTAGGGGGAATATCATTTTAAAAATCAATTTAGAAGAAAATAACTTGTGATACATGGGTGTAAGTGAGTAAAACACATTTAACCACAGGCAAACATATTTGCTAGTAAAAACAAACTGACGTCATTACCATGCAAAAACAGCCCTAGAAGAAAGAAGATATCCAAAATTTCTTTTATTAAGCAAAAGAAATCTTAAAACCAAGGACAAAATTTAAGCAAGGTGTGCTTATTACAAGCAACGAAACACTGGTATTTAAGATAGATTAACATTATTAAAGTGAGAAGTTGTGCAAGTGGCCTCTCTCATAAAATAAGGAAAATCAGCTCAATATTTGCTGGAAAATCTCATTAAGAAAAGGTTTGATGCATCTTAAAATCAGATTACTTTTCTAATGGAAAAACAAGCTTGACAATATTGTTTCTTTTTAGAAAAAAATAAGACTTATTTTCCAGAGACAACAACAACATTCTTTTTTGCAGTGTAAAATCCTGAACATGACGACAGTGGAGGGTGGGCATTCTGCATGTCACAAAAGGTTTATTGAGTGAAGGAGCAGAAATACTGATACTACAACACTAACGGTCTTATAACAACCGTTAAACATAAAAACACAAGGAAATTATTACAATGAGTGTGTGTTTGTGTGTGTTGTGTACCTCTCTTTCTAACCACTGGTAGAGTTGATAACGTAGCTTCCCTCCATCCAGCTCGTACCCCGTTGACAATGTCCTAAGCTCATTGGTCATGATCTTCAGGCAGGCACTAAACTTCAGCTGTGCTGCTAATATGTCCTCAAATGGTGCTATGAAGTCATTGCTGTCCTCACTGTCCTCCCCTGTCACTGTCTCCGTTAGCGGCGACATTGCGTCCTGCGTGTCCTGTAGCACACTGTTGCTGTCAGCACTTCTGCCGCTCTTACCATTT
Organism: Coranthus polyacanthus; assembly: GCA_037367275.1. Taxonomy (NCBI): domain Eukaryota; kingdom Metazoa; phylum Chordata; class Actinopteri; order Kurtiformes; family Apogonidae; genus Coranthus; species Coranthus polyacanthus. The sequence continues at coordinate 21,438,170 of JAPQRN010000027.1, read as the reverse complement.
TTATTTTCTTCTTCATCCTCATTATCTTCATCATCTTTGTCACTGTCCCACTTTAGCTCCAGGGGTTCGTCTGGAAGTGTCAGTGACGGCTGGCTCCAGTCAAAACTTAACACTGAATCCGAATGGCTGTTGGATAAGCTCTCCCCGCCTGACTCGTAACCATTCAGAGCCGGCTGAGACCAGTCTGGGTCTGATGCTTTCCCATTCTTACTTCCAACACTGTGTTCAGCTGTGTCCTCCTGGTGATTGAGCTTGGAACGCTTGCGGACTTTGGGCATCTTGGAGAGCACTTCGAGCGCTAGCATAGGGCAGCCAGCTTGCAGGTGTGCATATGCAGCTGTAAAAAACAGTCTTCTCTCCTCCAGGCTGATGGAGTCGGCCCTGCGGCCCTCAGCAGTCAGGCCGACTTTAGCTTTGTCTGAAGAGCCAAAGTGGCGCCGGAGGAGGAGAGGGTGGGTACGGAGGTAGGTGTAGAAGTTGAAAACCTCAGGGTTACATGAGGACACAGCTGAGGAACCTGCTATAGACACGCATCCAAAAAAAAACAAACAAACAAACAAAAAAAAAAAACACAATTAAATACATACAACATGATAAACCTAAAGCAGCCGGCGGGCCACTTAAGCTCATGCTTATTCTCTTAAAGTAAAATGCACATAATCTAAGCTTTATATTAATAAAAACAGCACAGTGCAGTTAAGTATCTACAAAAATGTATGGTATTTTCTCTTTCTCCTCCATTTTTTATCTTTAATATTTTGTTTTACTATACTGTTACATAGCAATAAAAATTCAAATGTTTATGTTCCCAAAAAGAAGCATACAGATCTTTTTTCAGTTCCGTAAATTAATAAAAACACCAATAAACAGATTAAAGAGTAGTGAGTGCTTCCCCCCAGTTTGGTTTCTTTTCACACAATACAAATCCAAAATTGATCACTATAAACCAAGTGTGACTGTTTACATGCATTGGTCAGATGCGTCTGAGGCGGGAGCAAGAAAAGTAAATGCAGGAGGAAGGCCCTTATTTTTATTTCTTTTAAGTTCTAGGTGCCTTGTAGGTTAGAAATGTATGATATGTTTTTTTAAAAACTTATATGTACTAGTAAATGTATTTTAGAATGTTATTTACTTAGCATCTGGGCCCATATTCTCAAGCCCCAGATAGTTTATCATGGTGCCCCATTTCATATATCTCCTTTATATCTTACATTACTGTGCCTGTATTTTAAAGGTTTGTAAATAAACTAAACTGAGTTTTGGTCTGCACCTGAGTGCGATTGCTGTATTCACACTTTCTTTACACAAACTGCACCAAGGGGGAAAACACACTACGCTTCAACTCAAATGGACTAAAAACTGCACTTGTGAAAGTACCAAGACAGGCAGCTGTACAGGGTAGCGTTTGGAGTGCAAAACCTGACATCTTACTAAAGCTCCTTTCAAACATGATCTCTGGAAAACCAGGTCCAGAGTACTGTAGGCCTGGAGATACAATTTCACACAGTCAGCGGACAGAGGACCGGACTTTATCCGCATGAGCAGATACAAATTATCTGTGTGGTTCAGACAAGGGGTGGAGGAAGGAATGAGAAGAGACAAGACACATGAAGTTCACTTAGAAAAAGCTGTGTTTTGTTTATAATATCCCTCCTCTCACAGTGCACCGTTCACTGATCTCGGTGTCTCTCCAGTTTCCTGTAATCTCCAGTTCAAGTGTGAAAAGTGAATAATGAGGCTAACAAACTAAAAAGTAGCAAAGTTCATAAAATTCACTCTCTTTCATCCTAAAATATAAAATATATTGAAGGGACTGACATAATACTGTTACTGTTACCCCTTAAAGAACACATCACAGGACCCATTTCGTATTTCTATAAGCACTGTTTTCTTCTCAGGAAGCACGTTAAACGTTCTTTGAGATTTTGATATCGTTTATTAATCACACGTGGCAGAAGGACATTAATCTGGGTTTGGCTCTAACGTCATAAAAGAAGGTCATATTAAGTTCAGTTCTTCATCTATTCTTAAGGCAAGTCTTGTGTATTTGCTTTAATTAAATGTCTTCTGAGTCGAGTATGGATACAATTAGTTGTGCAAGCTCACATACTGGTCCAAAAATAGCTGCAAAGCTGTGGCATTTTGTAAAAGCAGCAGATTTGATCTAACCACGAACAATATACAATGTAAGGAACCCAATGTGTTTACCTTCAGTGCTGCATTTGACAGTATATAATCTGAATAATTAAGCACTTCATGAAATTAGTTTGGAGATTTTTTTAAATTGTGATAATTTACACTAAGCAGTCTCTGGGAAAAAAACAATTAGATTTGAGAGGCCGTTAGAAATATATTTTAAAGCACATTTACAATACTGAACAATAACACAGCTCATCTCGTGTAAGCCTAAGCTGAGGTGCTAGGGCTTAAATGTCCATCCTTTGAAGAATGTCTGCGACCAAAAGCTTTGGAATTAAATGATTTGTGCACAGCTTAAGTGTGCAGAGGGTTGCTTTCATTTATTTTCAAAACATGCACAAATAAACAGAGTAAAATAGAACTCAAAATACATATTAAGAATCAAAATAACTAGAACAATTTGAAACTATTCATACGTCAATACAAGGATCACAGGGGTAAATATATAAATTGCATCTATGATTATGTTTTGCCTTTTTCTTTCCTCTAACACATTACTACAACGGTAGTAATGCATTCATGCAAAAAGCATACGTGCTAGCCGACTCAAGTGAACCAACTATGTAGGTCATCAATATAAATAAGTAAAATAACTATTTGATGGTGCACAGAAATCCACTCTATCATCTTACTATCACCTGTGCATAAAAGTGAATTAATGAGTGAAACTAATTAGCATAAAAAACACTGTAGACCTACCAGTGTCAGATCTAGCCCCCGTGGACCCAGAGCTGGTGTTGTTTGCAGGCTGCTCGAGCAGAGTATCCAAAGCTCTGCTGTAGTCCTCCAGGACCCAGTAGGCCATGCTCCGCAGGAACGGATCCGGGTGTGCTGCAATCTGAAACAAACAAACAGATTTACATGTTTTCTCTCTCGAGTGGAAACGGGTTTTGTTTTGTGTCTCTGCAGCACATTAATTGTCAAAAAGTAAAGTCAAACAACATCTGGCTGTTGTATTAAATTATGTATTTTTTTCCACAGTAAAAAAAAAAAACAACAGCTTGAACAAACACAAACTCTCTGCACCTGTTTGTCTTGTCCCAGAACATTTCTCTGGAGGATCTTTTTGTAGGTGGAGGCAGTTTGAAATTCAGACTCATACAATCTGGAGATCACCAGGGCCAGCTGTAGGTCCTGCATTTTTTCCAAACAAACCTGTAAAAGAAAATAAAGTACGTTATCACAGCCGGCATTAATGCAAAAATGTGCGATATGTCAAAGAAGATAACGGATTTGACAAATTACCACTTTCTTGTGCATATATGTAGAAATGGAAAGCAGAAAGAACCAAATAATGTCATATATAATCATAACCTTCCAGCTAACAGTTAGTTGACAGATGAGGTTGGTTTACTTGTTTCCAACTGATAAGGTGTGAGACGCATTTCAATGAGACTACCTCCTAGCCGCTGGGAGTAAACAAAGTCAACGGTAGCCCTTTGCCTCCGGGACGCTCATTTCCATAAAACGCTGCGGTTACTCACACAGATGAAATAATGTGACTCACTGCTTCAGGGACTTTCTACACAGGAAATAACCTTGGCAAATAAAAGGTTAAATAAACATGATGACCAAAAGCAGCTCTCCTGAGATGTGAATAAAAAAAGATGGAGACAAGTGTTTTTCGAGACAGATGGCAGGAACAGTGATGCTGCTTCATAAACTAAAAATATCTTAAAATATGTCCCTGTTTACAGAACTTATGCAAATGAAATGAAGATTTTAAGTATGCTGTCCCCATTTAAGACTTCAATAGACCTGTGGTGTTGGTGCATGAATTTAATAACCTGCTATTCGAAATCCTTACCAAAAAAAAAAAAAAAAACACAAAAGATGGTGTCACCAAGAGTCAACTGCCTGTCAGTAATTCCTCTGTGCATTGTGCTAAAAGCTCTTCAGAGACTACACTGACTTGTGTAGTTATGTAGCTGTTTAAATAATAAAAATGGCATCACACAACACAGATGTGGTCGGTTTTGCGAATGACATGTCTGTGCTTTTAAGTACATAATCAAATGCTGCCCTTAAATTTGAATTGTCAGTAAAAGTCAGCATTACAATTCCAAAGACATTGAGAAAATGAAACGAGCAGCATTTGATTTAATTCCTAATGAAAGCAAGGTTTCCTACTTTGGAGGTTTATTGCAGTTGCAAGTCCAAGTGCTTCTTGTGAACAATTATTAAGACGCAAATTTATTTTCCACTTGCCTCCACAGCATCCTTAAGGGAGCCAGCCAGAAGGAAGAAGGCTGCAGAGTGCTGGAACCGCTGCTTTCCCAACAGAGAAAAGGCATTTTTCAGAGCGGCTTTCCTCCATCGGTCCTCAGTGAAGTTGTTGCTGAAGAAGTCTGTCATTTTGGCATTTTTCTGAGATCTGGGGAGAATAAGATTTTGAATTCAGAACAACAAATACTGGTGCCACTAGTCTGCAGTAATCTGACAGCACTAATTTTGGTTTGGGAGAAAAGATGATGATTTTCTTTATTTCCTGTGTAAAATCTTGTCAGTTCTGTATACCTATATAATCCCCAGACCACTGCCTTCTTCTTCAGTGCAAGGTAAAATATAGCTGCATCCAGAGGATCATTGTTTCTCTGAAAAGAAGCCTTGGCAACCTGACAAAAAAAAAACAAAAAAAAGCATTAAATTCACAGCTCCTCGGTTTTTTGTCCTATAGAGTTTTTATTCACAAAAAGTGAAGTTGAAGCTTTATAGGTCATTTCATGGAGTACCTCATACTCAGCTATAGTTATATTTTATAGCAACCTCAGCAAATCCGATTTGACAGCACTTCATTTCCAAAAGAAGCAATCAAGTCTAAGTACAAAGGTTTAATACGCTAAAGGCTAACCTTTAAAGCTCTTATGTGAAGAGTTTTAATGTGATTAAAGCTTTAAAACTATTCTGATGGCATAAGACGAAACCTGGTGTTTACTGGTGTTGCTTAGATTTAATCCATTGTTTATGTCGTCAGGTTGTGGACCAAATAATGCAATCTTAGGTTGTAGACATTATTTATGATGTAACAATAGAGTTTACTTTTTTAAAAAAGAGCAGTTTATGTAAATTAACAGATAATGAATCACCTCACATAATAAAAGTCACTGAGGTATTTGTTACTGCTACTTTATTTTTACAACTATTTTATTTCAACATATGATTCATTATTTAAAATG
>JAPQRN010000027.1:21410009-21432695 GCA_037367275.1 Coranthus polyacanthus | reverse complement strand
AGTCACTGAGGTATTTGTTACTGCTACTTTATTTTTACAACTATTTTATTTCAACATATGATTCATTATTTAAAATGTAATCACATAAACCTCAATTGATGATAATTAACTTAATCACTATGTGCCTCACCTTCTCAATACACCTACGTAGCTTGTTGGTGCTACGCAGCCACCAACCCACGCCCATGGAGCGCAGCTCTGGCCAGGTGGGCTCTCCCTTCTGTAGTGCAGGCAGCATGTTCAGCAGCTCCTCTTCAGCTTCAGAGTGGAAGGCCCAGGCATAGTGACAGGTTGACAAGCCTGTGGTTGGGAGAAGGGGAGAAAAGAACATGGCAGTTGAAGCATTTGCCTTTTCTCCTTATGCTGAGTCTACACTACACAAGCCCTCATTTTCCACTCGCCGACAGTTTTTTGAGTCCCCTGACAAAAGCCCCAGATCAGAGGCAAAATGACGCTCAATTTTCAAAGATGCAATCTGAGACAAGGGTTAATGTATTTCAGACACCAGATCTAGTAGGTTAAATACCTGGACCTGTCTAGGAGTCCAAATCTTGTAGCATAAAATGTGTTTTTGCTGCTATGACAGCAGAGAAGACCCACAGCAAATGAGAGCGCAAACTACTCTGCTGTCATGTGTATGGAGGGAACAATAATAAACAATAATACACACAAACAAAGCACAAACATGTAACTGTCAAGACACGACACAAGCAGGCAGCTACCTGCATTCACTGCAAAATTATTATTTACCTCAAACTCTCTTGTCTTGTGACTAATAATAGTAATTTCTTGTACCACTTCGTATATGCGATTTGTTGTTAAATGTAGTTTTGACACCAGACAGAGTTCTTGGAGATTTCTTGAAGAGTGTGACCCCAATTTTACCAAGGCTTCCTTAGCAGCATTAAGTCATGCAAGTACATCAATTCATCTAAGACCTGCAAGGCCTCGATTAAAAAAAAAAAAAAAAAATCTCTCTATCCACACACAGTGGGCCAGTATGTGGGTTGCAGCAGTCTTTGTAAATGTATTTGTGTTGGCTATCAAATACACTGAAAGTAAAAACAGTTAGAGAGCCAGTGCCCCACTTTACCTTGCCGTAGTAGCTGTGCTCTGTGTGCCGGGGGCAGCGAGGTAGAGAGGAATGTATGGAGCCTGACAGCCAGCAAGAACTTCAGACCGCACTCATCCAGTGTCTCTCCACCTGGTTAGGGAAAAATGGCTTCACTTACTGCTACTTTTTCAAAATAAGTTACAGAGTCAGGCATGTCTATTCATTTCTACTCCGTTACGTTTTATCACAGTGCTGCAGGGCATCAGTACCTTTGCTCTTGCCCTGACAGTCCTTGAGGTCTGTGCTCGTGGTAGCAATAGTGTCGGCCAACGCCATGAGCGACATCTGTTCCATACGAGTTAAACCTGGCAAACTGGAGTGGAGGAGGTGGCTGGATAAAACCTGGGCATGTTCAGGACCAAAGGATGTTGGACTGTACTGGGACAAGTCAATAACCTAAGACAGGGAATAGTGTTTCTTTTCAAAATCAATGGTATACTGCAAAAAAGGAATGTCACAGAGGTAAAAAGGCTGTTTCTGGAAAATTTCTAAAAAATTGTCAAGCATCTTTTTCATTAATGACATAATCTTATTTTGCGAAAATATATCTTACTTTGTCTTGATAAGATATTCCAACTAATACTGAGCTAGATTGAACCAGTAACAAGCTAAACCAATGGTTTACATAACATCCCAGCAATTTTAAGAGTGAAACCCCTTTTACAAGTTCTCGGTTTAAGAATATTAAGTCTATCTTACATAACTGTGTTTTTGTTGCTTGTAATAAGCACAACTTCCTTACATTTTGGCAGATTTTTGTTTTTCCACTTGGTTATATTTAAGAATATTTGGCTTCTTTCTACTAGGGCTGTTTTTGCAGTGTAGGTAGTGAAAAGCAGGAAACTGAATGTTACATCCTCTCTTTATAAAAAGGAGAATGTAACATTCAGTTACAGCCATGGGCTGTGACTCGTCTACCCTTCAAGGTATTAAATATCTAAAATTAAACTTGACACACATAATCATGCGCATCTGAACCACATACTAGAATGCTAAAAGAGTTTAAAACAGTGCTGCCAACTTTAATTTTTCAAAAATTATTTCAGCCAACCACAAGCAATAGAAACTGACCTTGTTCCCTATTTCCTCTTGATCGCTGTCCAGAGGGTCTAGGTCCACTAAGTTGGGTGTATGAAACAGCTCATCATAAGTGTCTGTGTGACTGGAACCGTGCCCACTATCTCCGCTCACACTGCCCACTTTATCTGTAGCGATGCACAAGAGAGAAATAAATTACTCAAGACAAGCATTTCATAAGGGACCTTAAGAAAAATACCCTCCTGCTGGGGGGAGACAACAGATTAAATTAAAATATCAAAGAGCAGCAAATCTCTACACACTATACATGTTTCTGCTTTCATATCCCTCACTCTCCATCCCCAGAGACACAATGAGGAGAAAAATGTAAGACCAAAGAGAAGCACAAGATATTACGCTCCATCTCTTACACCTTCAGGCAGGGTCGATAAAAAACGTTTTTCATTTTACTGTAAATATCATCTCTGTTCAACATCTCAATTGTTCAAGAGCTATTTGTTAAATCTCGCTTTGAAACAGGTATTTCAGTCTCTTATTCTTCTGTTCCTCTATTAGTTGTAACTCACGTGTTTTGTTATATCTACTGCTTGGCTTAATTATAATTTTTTTTAAATGTTGTTTAGTTGTAATGGGTTTGATTCACATTTCTTTTTAATGGTCAGCTGATGGACTTGATTTTGGTTCTTGTTTTTGTTTCACTTGTGTGATTTAGTGTTCGTCTTGATTGTTTTTACATTATTATCCTACACTATCCACATAGCTTTTTAGCTGCAGCTTCACCTCACTTTGTGCAGCACATTGTTTTTGTCAAAAGCTGGTGAAGCTGACTTATTATTACTAAATTATTCTTCTAAGGCCACATATTGTTTACCCACCAGGTTTTGGTGATGTGTCCTCATCAGCCGCTAGAAGGGCGTACAGAGGCAGGGGAGGTATGGAACTAATCTCTGTGTAGTCCGGGGTCGAGTTCTCAGCTTTGCTGAACATCTTCCTGTCCCTGGCTGTACTGCCTCCAGCGCTGATGGTTCGTGAACGAACACGTTTCTCAGAATTGGTGGTACTGTCTTTTAGAGCCACAACTTCCCCAGCAATGCATTTCACCAGATGGGAGAGGATGGCTTTGGCACGGTGAACCTGGGAAGAGATTATATGAGAAAGATGTATTTAAGAGATTCTGAAAAGTATCAACAACACCTCTCATCCTTGAATTTTTTGTTGTCCCCTGCTATAGTTTGAAAAGTTTGAACTTTAAAAATAAAAATAAAAAAGCCGCTATAGTAAACAAAGAAATTAAAAAGACTCACTTTAAAAATATAATACAAGGGATGCATCAACAGTGAAATTCTGGGCTGATACAGATACTGATTTTTAAAATAACTAATGGCCAATGTTATTCTTTTTGTTATCTATTAACCCTTTTGTGCCAGAAAAAACAAAGAAATCTTAAATATAAAAAATAACTGAACTGTTTGAAACTCTTTCCCTTCATCACACTATCTTTAACTAAGGACACATTCAATCAAACAAATTTAGGAAACAACCTTTACTATAACATAAGAGACAAATATCGACTACTGGCATTGGTGAAGCATATTTGCCAATAGGCTGATTACAGTCTACAGAGCCATTAAGTAATTTAATTAACTGACCTTCCCCAGATCCATAAGCTCCAGTAACTGAACTGGGTGGTACTGGGGCAGGGTGGGAAAAAGGTTGTGCGCAGCTTCAAATAATCCAGAATCTTCCATCTCTACAGGCAGATCATAAGCTGTTTTCTTCCCACTGAGCTTCTGAGCCAGGCTCATCATTGACCTTGTAAGGGCCCTTTTTGGAGGGGCCAGTGATGACATGGCAGGCCCAGGGCTAAGCCCCTCCTCCTGGCTCTGTCTGACAGCAGAGACGATGGAGGAGACACTGCTGCTGATGTCGGTATCTGGGACAGTGGTGGCACTGGGTTGGGGTGGTTTTGGGGGCTGCCACTGGGAGTAGACATGCATTTCACAGTCCATGCCCAGTACCAGGATACCATCTCGTACCCACGAAAGGGAGACTGGGATAGGTAATGAACCTTCAACAGAAGAGACCAGATCCACTGATCGAAGCAGAACCAGGCGGGACAAGCTTTGGTCTTTATTGCCATCAGATGACAGACCGAGTTCTGGAGGCTTACCAGAGAGACGGCCATACATAAAAATCTTTGTCCCAATGCCAACGGTTAGAACATGTGACCCATCCTCCTGAGAGACCCAGTCCAGATGAACTAGGCTCTTAGAAGTTGAACCAAGGCAGTTCTCATTATATATGGAGAAGTCCATATTACTGCTTGGGATATTGTTATTTCCAGATGTGATGTTGCTGATGCCATTGCTTGCAGTGGGATCTGTGCTGTCCAGGACTATGGTCTGCTCTAGAATCCACTGTGAACCACCTGTGGACTCACACTGGAAGATACCAATACAGACCTGTGGTTCCCTGTTGCTTGGTGGGTTAGGGCTTGGAGTAAGGTTTGGACTGCGCTGTAGAGTCAGGGTTGGGATCTGGTGGGTGTTGTTGTTGTTGTGAACATAAGGGGATGAAGACAGGACAGTGGGAAAAGTCAACAGTGCATTAGAGTTTTGATGAGGCGTTGAGTTCAGAGGAGTATTTGCTGTTAGTCTGTAGGCCACTGCGATCCGTCCAGTATGACAGCAGCTGACCTCCACCGGGTAACCTGGTACGCTTACTGCGCTGCTATTAGGAAGCTCCTCCTCCACATGGAGAGGCCACTCCTCCCACTGGTACATCAAACCGTCCATACTGGAATCCTCCATCACTGTGACATTACACCTCCAGAAGCGTACCTTTCCATCTGAGCAGGAAGTGGCGAGGAGGTAAGGCACACGGCCAGCTGGTAGAGAACATGACGCGCTGAGGTGACCTGGAAGAAAGGATAACAATTGACTGCCAGGTAATGAACATGTCTTCAATTTAACATTTAATTTCTTAAATTAGTAACTATACTCAGAATAACAGTCTTACACCGTTACACTGTTGATTACTTTTCTGTGTCAGATAATTTGTGATTTTTTTTTAAATTTACAAATAACTAGAAATTATTTTACTCTTTAAAAAACCTTGTTCATACTTGGGTAGTCAGCCTAACACTAAAGTTGTGAGCATCTAATTTTTATTCCAAATATAATTGAAGCAATTCTCCCCTGATTTACTTACCTGATTACTGCAAAACCATTTAGATGCAAATACAGAAACATCATTATTACTTCTATAATTAATACTTGGCTGCTTCCATCACTATATTCTTACGATTGGCTCAGGGACTATGTACTTGTCTACCAAACAGTGTGTTTTTCCCTGCATATCACAACAATTGTGTCATCTGTCTGTGTATGTGTGTGCTAATCGCTTGCCTGCTGAGGGTGTAACACTGATGGCTTCCACGCCTGCTGGCAGAGCCATCTCCTGGCTGTAAAGCCTGTGTGTTGTGAGGCTGAGGCGACATGCACTCTGCAGATTGGAAGTGCAGGGTTTACTCTTCTGAGTGAGTGGGGAACTGAACGTCTCAAAGCTAAAGTGGGAGCTGTTCATAGAAGAAGCTGTGGAGGAGTCCTTCTCGGTGATGGTGTCCTCTGCAGAAACACAAATGGTAAAAAGGAAAAAAGTGTGTTAGAGGTCTTCTACAACAATGATTATTTACAAATGAAGAGCCAACTGTTCTGGTCTGGGCCACTTCCATATCTGGTCTTAAATCACATACAGGTCTGATTTTTTGCAATGTGACCTCAGTCTGAGCAGTCCTATTGGAATTCATGTAACTTTAGATCGGCATTTGTCACAATTCTGTGTTGGCAGGAGTCACTCTGTGAAAAGCAATTTGGCTCTCTTTCTCCTCTTCCTTGTTATCATCCGCTCATGAATTGCTGGTTTCCACTGCACATCAAATTAAACTGTAAACCCTGACTTCAATGACCTCCATGTTTACATGCTGCATGTGACATTTTGTTATGTTGTGCATGTGGGTCAGTTAAGGACCATGACCAGTTCACACTGGAATCTGATATCGGCCAGATATAAAAAAAATTATGTGAAGAGCCAAACAAACAAATTAAATGAGATCAGAGCAATAAATCTGAATTGAGTACAAAGGCTGTGTAATGGAAAATGTAATCAAAAAATGCAGCCAACTACGGAATTAATGTCTAGATTTTTTGAAAAAACAAGATATTTCTAAATTTCAAAACACAGTTATTCCTCATTGACAAACAGGTACAGTAAAAATGCTGGCCATGAAGACAATCACTTTGGCAGCGAGTATAAATTCTGTTTTTATTTGTTTCTTTCAAAAAAAACAGGAACCCACCCATGGTGACAGGTTGAGCAGCGAGATGTAGATGCCACATGTGAAGGAGTGAGCGACCTGACTGGGTTAATTCTACCACCACAAGGAAAAAACGTGCAGAGAAGGCTGGCTGGATCAAAGCTGCAGACAGATACACAAAGAATATGAATACAGTGCCTGATATTTAACCTTTAAACATCTCAGTGGTACATCATTTAATTAGAAAAAAACAAAACAAATTTCATCTGGACCTGTCTGAGAAGAATCTGAAGTTTCCTGTGTGCTTTCTGTTCTCCTACTGCCGAGGATCAAGTCCTCCTCAAAAACATGCAGGAGTTGGGTCTCTTTCCCCTGCTGTAGAGAACGGCAGCAGCATTATTAAACTACATCAGATTAAGTGAATAACATGCTTCGACAGCTGATAGCAAATATGCAGATACACAAACACGAGCTAGAGCTAACATGGACACATGATTAGGTTTGTTGTACATCCATTTTTATTTGTTCATGGTTGACCTTTAACACACTGCAGTCCACTGCAGAAAGCTACACAATAGAAATGGTCTACAATGCAACTGTGGCTTTAGAATATGTCTCGTCTTTCATCTGGATCATTTAAGCTATGTTCTTATTCATCCAGGATTTTTACAGTGGCTCTCCACTGGCAGACATGCAAGCCATGCAGACACTGATCACAGTGAGAGAAAAAAAAAAGTACATTTCTCTTTGTCTTCATATATACTTACAAAGTCAGTGATGGCATCAAGCTCTATAATACACCCTGGTTTTGCTGTGGACTGCTGACTGATGATGTTGAAAACCTCACCAACATATTTCTAAAGTAGAACAAACAACAACATACAGTATGGTACAATGTCATGGTTCATGAATGTCAAAATGTATCATTAATGACTGTGATATGAATTGACAACATAGAGCTGTTTGTATAGTATGTTACCAAAAAACCTAAAAAATAAAAAAAACAATTAAATACTAATTATCATAATAACACTTAAAAGGTATTACGTTGAATCTGAACACCGTCTGCTCTTGTTATTTAATTGTTCTTGTATCCAGACATCTAAAGCTGATGTTAATGAAGTAGTAGGACTATAAATTAATGACTCCTTATTACCTTGCTCACTTCAGCTAAACAGTAAAAAGAAAAAACAAGGCTGTTGCTGATGAATAAATGCAACAGTGACTGTACCCTGCAGAGTGTGCTAAAATGTGTATTTAGTTTGTACATGCTTGTTGATGACTTACTGATATCTCAGGATTAGAGACCTCACTTAGAAGTTTCTTTGCTTCAATAACAGCCTGATAAAGCCTGAGTGAGTGACCGTCACTGGCCACGAAGCAGGCGCTGGGAGAGTTACAATACACACCTATCGAAAAGGGGGAAAAGAAAGTAAGAACACATTTGAACTACATTCTCTTATGCATATTGGCTGATAAACAAAATAAGTTAAATATACAATCAACACAGTACATTTGGAAAAAAGCGCAAATAATAAAGTCTCAGGGTATGAAGTCATACTGACTATTTACACACTGCACAACAAATTTTAGCATTTGGATATTTACAAACCTAGTAGTTAGTTCTTTACACAGAAACAGTTTTTTTGTTTTCAAATTAGGGACCCAAGTATAAAATATAAAAATTATATTTGTGGGAATTTTATATCCCAAATGTAGTAGTCTCTTTTGGCCACAGTTAATAATTCACATTCATGAATAAAAATAACTGTTTGATAAACAAAAGAAATTATGAAAATGAGGCTATGCTTTGGAAAATGAAGTCCTCATATCTCCTTACCTAAACAGCTGCTGGGAATAAGTGTGGGCAGCCATGCTACATTAGCAAAGGCTGATGCATGCAGAGAGTTGATCCGAGCTAACTCTGAGACCCCGCCTGATAAAGAAAGCGGGCCGACTGGGTCCACTCGCCACAAGATCAGCTCACTGTAGATGGCGTTGGGATCCTGGGAAACACCACCGAGGGAGACCCGGGTGGGCCGTGACCCTCGGGCTGGAGGGGCCAGGATGCTGTCTACTTCGGGCGTCCTCAAGGCGTTGTGGTGTGAGGTGGTGAGGAGGAGAGGAAGTAATGAGTGACAGGCCAGGTCATTGAGGTGGAAACGGTGGCCACAGTACCGTGACTTGTGAGAGACGCTGAGCACAGTGGAGAAAGCAGAGTCCTCCGCGAAGCTGACCGCCCACTGGTTCAGGGAGCCATCGGCATGTTTGGAGATCATAAGGACATTGGGAGTGAAAATGCTCAGTCGAAGACTACTGCTGGGTGCAGCTTTTCCTTGACCTCCGTAACTAATGAGAGCAGATTTGGTTTGAGGCAATGTGCTCCCAGGCGGTCGCTGCCTGCCATGCTGGATAGCCAGATCCACGTTTTTATTGCAGGCATACATGACCACACTGTGGCTCAGAGAGATTGCATCACCTGCAGGGAATGCTACTGGGATACGTGACACGAAAGACACCTGAAAGAGAAAGAGACAGCACAGGAAAGACACTTAAAACAAGTAGTAGTTGTGGCTAAGTAACGAGAGAAGCTCAATCAATCTACTCCAGTTTGCAACACATATTCCAAAGCAGATTATGAGACAACACAGTAACTATTTTAAAGCTACCAGTGGAAACCACACAGCTGGCTTTGAAGACTGGGAACTGAATAACATTTATGAAATTACTGGAATGACTTTGACAGAGATGGAGAAAAAAAAATACAAGAATTCTTATGCACCAATTTAGTTCCATGTCTGTTATTACAAGCAGTCTGGCCTTTAAAACCTGTTTGTCAATTAATCTTGTGATTCTTTCATCTGATGTGTCCAGCTGACTGACTGAATCTCATTATTTCACTGCTAATAAAAACGCATCAGGGCACTTTTGAATTTCATATGAAGTCAAACGTAATTAGAACATAATTGCGTGTACGGCTGGATAAAAGGCCAATATAATGGGAACTTGATCACCATGGCTGTCAAAATAATTCACAACAATAATGTGATGACGAACTTATGCTATCCCCATGTGCCACATCTCCAAATTGTGAATACAAACAAGCGGTCTGAAAGACTGACTGAAGGAAAAATTGACTAGTTTACAGTGTTCATATTAAACTAAAAATAGAATTAATACTTTATGCAGCTCCTTTTATTTACCAAGCTGGAATATGTTAAAACATGATTACTAAGGCCAATGAAATATTGCAGTAAGTCCTTTCGCCCTCTATAATAAAACTGTTTAATATCGCAAAGCTTCATTAAAAAGTACATCAACAATGAATGTACCTGAGCTTGTCTGAACATGCCTGGCTGGTATTCATCTAACCAGTCCACGTGCCAGACCAACAGAGATCCGTCCATGGGATGGATGCTGAACAACATGTCTGCACCTTTATTCCACTCCTCTAACAGGATGTCCACCTGATGCTCCACTGCGGCCAGGGGAAGCGCCACAGTCTCAGCTCCTTGGTGCTCACTTGAATTTGCTTTGCTACTGTTCTCTTCTGCATCAAAATTATCCTCATCTTCAGGCTCTGAAAGACAAACCAATGCGTAAATGTTAATTTCTGAAAGTCAGCGTGGGCAAAAAAGGAGAATGCAATAAGGAAATCTGAGATGTCAAAAGTCAGAATCAAGTTTTGACAGTGTTCTTCCAGCCTTATTTGCACACCCCTTCAAATAAAGTGTCAGTGCCTGATCCAGATATTTTTCTGTACCTTCATGGGAGCATTCGTTCTGTTGCTCCAAGCTGCCTCGGAGCTGCTGCAGGAAGACTTCCATAGCTAAAGTGAAATGAAGCTCTTTGTTGTTAAGCCAGTGGACAGTAAAAAGACCTCCAGGTTCCTCATCATCTACCGACGTCAGAGAGGAGATTGAGGGAAGCAAAGGAATGTCTGCAATATAGAAAAAAATGATTAACATGTTAAAACAATTGGAAAAGATATGCAATAATTGAAATATACATTGACATAAAGAAGAAAAGGCTAAACATTTTTGGAGCAAATTTCCTTGCATGGTTATGAGCGTTACATTATGCTAAAACAGAATTCATGCATACAAATACAATCCTACAGGACTTGTCAGCCTCAAGGCGGAAAGAAGCTAAGATTTTGCCCTGTTTCAGGTCAGATAACGTTGCCCCAAAGAAACATAGAGGAACAAAATGAAAATGCCTTGCAATGTACTCTGAACAGCTCTCAAAGCTCAAAAGCTCACTGGGATGTTAAATAAATAACCTCGGGCAAATGTTAAAACATCACAGCTATATTTGCCGTCACAAATGCAGAGGTATAGCCCTCTGACCCACAGTACAGCGGGATTCATTCAAGGCTAGTCAAGTCAAGTCAGTTGACTTATAAAGCACATTTATACACAAGAAATGTTGACCAAAGTGATGCACAGCATGATCAGAAAGACAGACATAAATAAGGGAAATAAGTGATTTGATTAATAAAGATAAAGATTGAAGGGTTTTATTCAAGCAGTATTAAATATTTCTCCAGTGTCTACAGTTTAGGAAGAAATAATACTTTATTATATTGCTCGTGTTCTTAACTTATAAAGTATAGAAGTACTGCAAATTATGCCTTCAATCTTTATATTAGTTCAGTTAATTTTGTGAACTTGTTTGGTGTTGAGGAATAAGGATATTATTTACAAGAAACACACAGAACCATGTGTTCCTTGTGCTTTTCATTAAAGTTCTGTAAGAGATTTCTGAATTTCTACAGTAGGACGCGTTATTTGTTAATACAATAAACAGAAAACGTAAAAGAGGGGGCTTTTTCTATTTCTATAAAAAATGTCTGTTTTAACCATAAAGATGTATATTTTTCAGTCAAACCTGTAGCAGGGTTGATACTGGCAGCGATGTGGAAGTGGCAGAGAGCGTTGGCATGAGGTGTGTTGCTGCTGCATTTCCTGTGGTTGTAGTGTCGGCTCTGGTTGTGGGGCAGGCAGCCGGTCAGAGACGGATGAGGCACGTCCCGATAAAAGGAGTGCCACGGCTCGTTAAAGTTCAACTGTGAAGAAGACATTCATTATCCAACTTAGCTTAATAATAAACATGATTTAATATGTTGTGCCAGATTTAACTGCCCTTTCTGTATCTTACAAATGTACAGTATGAATAAATCAGAGACTGAGATCCAGCATAAGCTTTTTCAGGTATTTAGATTTATTTTTTTTAAATAACCTGAAAAACCTGAAAAATAGGTAAGAAATAACCTGAAAAGCAACTGATGGATTTCATGCAGAGCAGGGGGTGTAAATACAGCTACAGCTTCATGCTGTTTCTTTCACACAAACACCTGCGTTGGAGGCTGATGCATATAAATTCACTTGTCACAAAGCTCAGCTTCTTGGCCACTTTCTCTGCCTAGGAAACAGGTGTTTCTCTTAGGGATGAGAATTGAATTTGTTTAAAAATAACAGATAAAAAGAGAAAGAGGGCATGGTAGAGTGATGAGCAAGAGAGAGAAAAGTGTCTATTTGATACTTGTATAGTGCTGGGTGATTCTGCCGTTTCACAGTATTTCACAGTTTAACTCTTCATTTAAATCTCTGAGAATGGTTGGGAAAATCCAGCATTGGTCTCATATGAACATCAATAATCTGAAAGACACCACGTGCATTGGTTGATTTTAATTGGCTTCATGATTAGTATGCGCTTATCATGAATCTATATTAAAAACATTACATGAAAGTATGGAAACTGACTACTTGAGCATTTGTATGATAAATGTATGTGTACAAATATATTACAATATGTTATGGTGGAAGTCCCATACTACTGTCTCCTCCATACTCTTGTCAAAAAAAGTTTGGGATTAATTAACTTCATTGATTTTGCAAGAAATCTTGTACTGTTTATCCCACCCTGAGGCATTATACCAAAATGGAGATTAAAACAGGACTTTCTCACTATTGTCCGTCTAACCAGTTTTGCAGGGAGACTTAACACTGCCTGCATCACCCTGCTCTGTCTGTCTGCCTGTGATTTTTTAAATGAATAATTCCACACATGTACTCTTTCAGAATTTCCCCAAGGCACAAAAGAGAAATTTGCATACCTACTTTTCCTGTAATTTAATGGGCCTCAAGCTCTGTAATTGCCAGTGAAACTCAACCATATTACACATCCATATTAAAATAGACCTAAGTGTTGGGTCTGAGGCCTAGCAGTGGGTGGTGGTCACTCAACGCATAAAATACTACTACAACTATGACCCAGTGGTGTCACGGTGACAAAAAAAACTATTAAAACCTACAGAGAGCTAAAGTCAGTATGGCTAAGGAGTTTTACTGCACGGATGCATCAAAAAAAAGGAAGTGAAAGTTTAGACTTGGCCTTTGCTTTGTGTTCAATTAAATCCTAACCACAAAAACGCATGATATGCCCTGATGAAAACGGAGAGTCTAAACACATATGCGCTAAACCCATTTCTTAAAGGCTTTATATGTTTTTGCAAAACACTGTGACTTGGTATTTTTTAAGTTATGACTTATTGATCAAAAAGCTAAATTCAATAGTAACCTCTCTTGCTTCCTTTAGTTGGCCTGAGAATAATTCAAACTCTGTGTAATTTTGTGATGTAGTACAGATTACAGTGTGTCTGAATATTCTTCATCGATGCTCGTCTTAAGGCCCACAATGATTCAAAAACCATCTTCATGTCTGAGAGCCAATTAATTTTCTCTTTTAAGTTTACTAAGCCTCTCTTCTCTCTTCTCCCTTTTCTCGTCCTCCCTTTGCTCTTCTTCTCTTATCTTTGCAGTACCCTAATGTATGACATTAGCAGTGCTGAAAATACAGTAATCTGAGTTCTACTTCAGTGCTCAGTGGGAAAAAAGCAGAGATGCATTTATGTAATATACCACTTTCCCGTACAAAATCAAATCAATCAAACTATATCTCTCTAATACAATGTTAGAAATAATCTTTCCCATCCTGTTTAAAAACAAGTTGGTCATAGAAGCTATTCTTGGACTTACATAGATGGTTTAGTTTTTGTCAACCTTTAAGTTTTTTGATGGCAACAATATTTGAAAACTGGCCAGATTCCTATTGATGGTTCAATGTATTTAATTATCATTATGTGTTTGCTTTTAGCAACAACCACATCACAGTCACTTACTTCTTGTGCTGTTCTTCCTTGTGCCTTTCCATTGCAGGTGTTTTTCCAAGAAGAGGCAGCACATCTCAGAGTGTCACTGTGTTGGCCACCTGTGTGGTTGTTATGGTGACCAGACAGGAGGTTGTCACCTGGTAACAGCGTCTCTGCCCAGAGCCGACAAACGCTGTCTTTACAGCAGGTGAGCAGAACGTTACACACTGAACCTCTGTTTGGACAGAGACAGATGAAGAGGAAATGAAAACAAAGGAAGAAAAGGGTTCAGGCTGAAGTCGGCTGGAAGGCAATCAACTTGTCAACATGTCTTCTGGTGATTGTGCTATTTAATGGCAGGCCAAAGAGGAAGCACTTGTAGAGCAGTATGTTAAACTAAAGAGTGATAAATGTAATCTCTGACCTTAATCTAAGACGTGATTATAGTAAATTATACACCAGTTTGATTGACAAATGGTGAAACGAGTCAAATATCTAAAGAGAGGAGGTTGCAAGACGTGGAAAAGAAGTGCGCTGTTACTACGGCATCTTCTTATTGGCAGGCATTATTTGTTGTGTACAACATAATGACAAGACAGCTACAATAATTTATTTCTATAAAGTCGTAATCTTTATAAAAATCTGCTGTGCTGTTGCTGTATGTGACCGTTCATATAATTTCCATCAGAGATTAACTACAGGTGACATGGTAGCTATGCTATATATACACTGACAGATGGTAAAACTACACAGTATCTGAATGGGACCATTTGACATTCCGTAAGAACAAGAAGAACTCCTTCATTTTAATTCACAAAACAAAGTGTCAACCCAAACACAAATCAGACTATGTGACTATGGGTGTTTTCATACCTGAATGTCTGAACCAAGGTCTGAACCAAGATTCATGGTTTTTTTTTTTATATATATTGTATACATTTGGTCTGGTTGGTTTTGCTCTCACACTACAAAGACAAAACATCTTTGCATCATATACCTCTGTCCTGTCGCCACCATCATCTACACGGGTTGCGTCTCCCTATACTTGACACTGACCGGTTTACAGATGGGTGTGCATCGGACGTTGGCATGTTGTCATTAGTTCATTACAAAACTTCTTCTGTCCTCCGTTTGTTGTTGTTTGTTTTTCTTTTATTTACTGGCAATGATAGCCTTGTGTAACTTCCTGTAATTGGTCGGAAAGCCCAAATCATAAACGTGTTTTCACACTGCAAATGAACCAAACCATGGTTCAGTTTGATCCAGGACCACCTCTTTTGGACACACCAAAGACCCGCTGGTTGGTCCGCACCATGGCTACACCTGCGATTTTGGTTTGAATGAACTGAAAAGTCAGAAAAAGTGAAACTACCTGTCTGCTCAGTATAATAAGCCTGTCCACATAAAATTATTAACAGGTGTGTCATGTAAGGGTAAGACCTAACAGGTTGAGAAAACAAACAAACGGCTAAAGAGAGCCGTGACACTTGTTACCGTGGCATGTATTTGCTAGTTTTCCTCCATGAGAAGCCTGTGACTGAGCGGGGGTGGGCCAGGTACACAAAGGAGAAGGTGAGCTCTCCCTGGACAATGACATTGGGATCTGGGGGTGTGAAGAGCCTGGAAACTCCAGACTTCCATTTACTGGTGCTGTACCACACCTTTACTAGGCAATCATCCTGAAGACAAAAGGCAACAAAATATATATTATACCTATATTTGACTGCAAATTGTAGGAAATGTTTAAATAAGAACTTTAAGCTGTAAAGATAGATAATCTCCCAAAGTAAAAAGGAGTTAAGCTAAAAGTTAAATTTAAAAAGCAAACACGGTCAGAACAGTAGCTCAGTTACACTGCAAGCTTTAATTTCACATAATGTGTAGCATAAAAGTACACTTTCAGTAATGCCTGGTAAAAAGGTAACCTACCTGTCCAGCAGTAGCAAAGAATTCTCCATCAGGAGAGAACTTCATTAAATTGACTGGAGAAGCCGTCCTATGGACACACAAGTAAAAACTTTTAATGCTCAACACTATAAAATGCTATACAGATAAACTTGAAACTTGAAAACTTAATTGTTTAATAAATACATATAATAAATATCTTATTAATGTTAGCAGCTCTTTAAGACACAGATCACAATTTAAAGATTGGTTTTACAAAAGCAGTATTATAATTGAAAATGAAATGCCTGTCCAAAATTTAGAAGGACAAAAATACTGTATATAGAAATACAGATTTCTCTGCTTCATAAAAAAGAAAACAACACAAACACCACTTTGACAGTCACAGAGGTAGGCAACACCATGTTCATTTTTTTTCTTACTTGCTCTGCCAAATGCACCTCCAGGCAGAATGAGAGTCTCTCATGCTCATCTCTGTCAGCTTCCCTCTCGCCTCGGCTTCATCTTTCAGTCCATCAACATTAGACCACAACTGGAGGGAACTAGAGCCCGTTAAGAGACTGGTGCCTGGACATACAAAAACATATTTGCTCTTTCAGCAGAGATACCAAACCTAGCTTTTTAAAAGTTTGGTATCAGCAGACAAGAAACGAGAGGGCACGAGACACATGCCCCGCGACTGTAGCATCAGTTTTACACTTTATATGAAAATGTAATTTTAACTCTCTATGAAAAGTAATGCTACATGTTATATAAAGAGAACAGTATGCATTACTGTACCTGTTGGATGCCAGGCCAGGTTGCGTACCATAGACTCTAAAACAAACTGACCAGTCTTCTGCCATTGGCAGTTCAACTTCTGCAGACAAAGAAATATAATAATAATATAATAATACAATGTATAGAAGACAAAATACACACAAATATATGACATAAAATAGAACCACAAGTGAAGCTACTCTCATAGGTTTGTATTGTGATCAGACCACATGCACAGTTGTAGCACCACTTAAAGAGGTGCTGGGAAGTATTTCTCTGACTTCTCTAACAGAGGAACGTTGTTTGACACTAGTATTGCAAAACTGGAAAGTATGAATTGAGTATTGTAATAAATAGACACTGAACTGAAATGACTTTAATACAACATTTCATTAAGAATGTGCACGTGTTGGAAATATTTCCTCCTTCCTGATAACTGTAAGTACTTCAATACAAATAACAGGCCAGAAGAGAACGTTCTCATTTTTCAGGATGTAAAAGCATGCGTGACCAGACTGTGACTGGAGGACACAGAGGCTACTCACAGTCAACAGTGTGTCCTTATGATCTGGTTGATGAACTGGCTCAAAGACACACACAATGCTTCCATAGGAAGCTGCAATCTGCAGAAAAAAACAACAAAGCATGTAAGATATTTAAACTTTTTTATTCTAAATGAAAAAGAGTAAACCCATTTGGGATACACTATATTATTATTCCATGTATTATCATTTCATCTGAAATCTGAAAGTGGGAAAAATAATCAAATGAATAAAAGAAAGTGGTACATAATGAGTTACGGTTATCACAGTTGGAAACATACAAAAATACAGCTTTTTACCATTATCTATGACATGACTAAACAGTAAATGAGCATCCATATTAACACACATTTAACAACAAACTAAAAATACCTGGCGGCTATAACAACCCAGTGTTGAATAACCAGCATCTTGTCTACCTTATGTACACCTCCCATCGATGCACTTGTATGGGCTACATGCTCAAGTGCTTTCCATGGGAGACAGAGTCACAGTGTTTCCCAGACTGACTGAATGGGTGAAATTTCAATAGCAGTGAGCACAAATGACAGGCTTAATAAGGCCCGGGTCTTAGATATTACAAGCTGTGTCTGTAATGGGGTAAATAATATACAGACTGTCAAGAGAATGAATACCGTGTTGGAGTGAGTCACACAACTACACGTGTACATGTTCATGTATAAATGGAAACACACAAGCCATCACATGCACATGCCCACAGAACACATCGTCCTTCAAGGCAGACAATGGCTCACGGCATAATGATACATCAGGAAACAGTATCTTTTTTAAGGTCTGTTATTTTCAGACTCACATTCAGCAAATGTAACATTTTTGTACATGCTAGATCACATTCCAGTGAGGAGTAAAATGTGCAAGAACTACAATACACTGTAGATCTTTTCTAGGGAATAAAGTAATTAAATTAACATAGACCTAATCTCAGTGTAGCAAAGGCAAGACTTGAATTTTGAAATATTTATTCTTTTCCTTGTGTTAGAAGATAAGGTGACTTTTATAACAGCAAGTAAAGCATATTTTTTCTCTTGATAACATTAAGTAATGCTAAATTTCACTCCACTGTGTGGTACACAACCTGAAATTTAGCCAAGAGAATTGCAATGTTTGCACCCATTTAGCAACAGCAATTGCACCAAACTGGAAAAGTGAATCTTACAGCATCAATTTGAAGAACTCAATATGAGCACGACACGTGTTTGCAACAACAACTAAGAGCATGGCAAATAAAACAATGTTTGGAGGGACAGTGAGGTGGAAGCATGCAAACTAAGCATATGCTTAAACAGCCTCTTGGCCATGTCGGAGGCATGTGAGATTCGTTCAGGCCTCCATGAATTGGATTAAACATCACATGATGGGTGCAGCGATGAATTGGGTGTCCAGTTTTTGTTGTTGTTTTTTTTTATTTGTATTAAACCAGGCTAGGCCACTGTTTTAATGTGATACTATCCCAGACTACAGTGATAGCCTGGCAGCAATGACTACCACCTTTAATAACCCACGGCAATAAAAGTGTTACATTTATGAATTCATTCATTCTAATGAACTGGAATTCTCCATCTCTATTTGATTTTCACTCTTATACTCATTAACTAAGTGTATAGTGTATACTGTCTAGTGGTGACTGGACGTTGATTTCTTTGAATTCCATAATGTAAAAACCAGAGGTGTCTGACTAAAAAATGACATAAATCATAAAAAGGTGTTTATAATGAATGAATGAATGAATGAATTCATTCATTCATTCATTATTTAAGCATTAATAACTAAAGATTGGCGTGATTTAGATAGAAATCCTGCAAATTTGGATTAACTTGTAATTAAATCATTAAAGTGATAAAAAGAAAAAAAGAAATTCTAATTGAAAAGGAAAAAGCTACACGCTCATTCCAGATGTGTATATAAACTGAGCTATAAAAACAGCAAAGAAGGTCTCTGGGGCAGAAATTCAAGTGTGACCTTTTGCAGCTTTGCTTGTTGCTGGCAGCATTTTTTAAGGGAGAAAGGCCAGTAGCTCTTAAAGGAACCTCTCAAACAACCCAATCCTTTGTTTTACTTTACAGTACAGTATATGAATTTCAGTCCATCTTTATAACATAGACACAAACAGCAACAAAGAAAGCAACACAAAAAAAAATGCACCCAGATGTCAATAGAACACCTGGCAGATTTTTTTTAGTGCCAACACAAGCAAATGTTACTCACTGTTTAATTGGTTGATCCTCCTTTACTTAGAAAAAGCTAAAATTCAATAAACAGCCTTTGGAAGTGTAGCTAATACAGTAAATGTCTTTCCATTTTGCAAGAGGACAACAGAGCTACCCACTGATTAAATAAATTAAATTGCAAATTGTCTCCCTGGTCTGCCTCTTCTGTTCTTTTTTTAAGAATCAAAACAGGAGGGAGTGTGAAGTGTGCATGTCGTGTTTTTCCAATTGTATCAACACATTCTGCATTGTTTATTCGTAACGTTGTCTGTAGCAAATAATTTAATGACAGAAACAAGGAACAGTAATGTAATACACATTATTTGTCTTTTAACCCAAAGTGGTTATTTGGATTCATACAGATCCCCTACTGTACACCAGCACCACAGGACAAAATGGGACCGAGTATCACTCTGCTGCTCTTACCTGTCCTCCCTGCAGTGAGCAGTCAACGCAGCCGACCTGGATGTTGCCATGTTTTGCCCCTGGGATGATTTGCAATCGCTCAAAGTCACTGCCCAGAATCACCACGTCACAGCCTGACGCGTAGGCCTACCAAGAAACAAGGAGACAGAAGTAAAGACGATAAGAGAGATAAAGGTGACATTTAGAGGCTTCCCTTGAACTTGGAACAAGTGTCACAGCATCAATGTGCCACCATATGACAGCTGAGGAGTCGAAGCAGATAAGATTAGAATTCTACACTCTGCTCCTGTGGCTTTCACATGAGCACTGATTTACCGTGACCGTGCATCCTTCACAAGAGGACACGGGGACAGAAATAGTCGTCTTATTGATCCACTCTGTGAACTGCATGGAAATAGTATCTCATGGAGTTTACTTTGAGATGACAGAGCACAAAGGCAGTAACAGCTACTACCTTTGTATTTAAGACACACAGTACACTCCTTAAATCAATACTAAAAGCAGATAAGGGGAGCATATCATGCATGGAATGATCTAAAAACACAGCAGTTAACATATCACAATGCCATGCACTATATTCAGGAAGAATGGCAAACCTGGCTAACGTATAATATCATTACAATTTGGCAAATTTCTTGATATGAAGTTTTATCATGAGTGTGATTAGATTACAGTGTTTTGAGGTGGAGGCAGGCCACACTACCTACAACAAAGACAACCCTGGCCATTATTCTAAAACTGCATTCACTCGTTCAAAATAAAACAATAAACAATTTACTATAAATAGTGCAAGTTGTTTACACAGCAAAAAATACTGGTTATATCAGTATGTTTTTTTTCTTATCAAGTAACCACACAGATCATAAGATGAGATGTTTTAAGCAGTGGGTGGCTTATCACGTCAACCAAACAATCTCCTAAGGGAAAGTCTGTTAGATAATGCAACAATTTGCGGGTAACAAAATGAGCTTTAAAAAGCCAAAAATCTAAACTGAACCTAACTTTGTCAGGCAAAAAAATATTAGATATTAATCATTTAGTTCATTCCTATAAAGACTAAAGACTGCCAAACTTGAGTACTGTCAGGGTTTTCCCTTGGCTGGAGGGCTTAAGCACTGGGTGGGGGGTGTAGATTTTGATTGACTGACAGGTTTTCTCTCTCTTCTTTTCTGCAGTAAAGAAACCCTATGGAGACGAAACACAAACTCCTGCAGGTTAACCTGGACTAAACAAACAGACGGACAGACTCTAAAGAAACTGACTTTAATACACACTATAGATTAGCAACATGATACAAAACTCTGTAAAATACTCTATTTACACTGGTACTCTGCCAATTTAAAATGAGTGTTTGACACTGTCAACATGAAATTCCAGTTTCATCGTCTATACAGCCTAATATGGTACCTTTATTTTCCAGAGTGGTGGAGTCTGTTTCTATGTCTCAATCTTCTAATGATAGGGAAAGACTAGCAAGCAACCAAAAACCAGTTACTAAACATAACCTCTGATACTTTGGTCCTGGATTAAATTCTATAATACCTGTAATACCTGTACTTCCGCTCTGGCCAGTCTGCTTTGAGAGTTACCAGTTTGGTTTTCCATGTGAATAAGATCTCCTGAATTGCTTGGAAAAATGTGTAGAGCTTGAAAATAACTTACCGTAAACGGCACATTGTTGACACTCCCTACAGAGAAACAATTGTCTCCAGGGTTAACAGCCCCTGTGAGGACCTGGTGGAGATTCATGACTCTTGTTTAAAGTCTTCTTGAGTTGTTCTCTCCTTCTTTCACAACACCCAGGTGAGCTTCGTGGGACACCATAGGAAGGATGTGTTGATCTTCATTTGCAGCATGTAATTCCAATCCAGTGTCTCTGCAGACTTACTGCGAGGGGAAGAGACAAGGAATGATTAAACAGAAATATGTAAACAGATGATGTATTGGTGCAGTAATTCAAAACCTTTGGTTATATTTTGCAAAACTCTACACAATAACCACAAAACATTAAACATCTTTTGCAAAAGCAACCAATTCTTGCAAAACTCAACAAACTCTTTTCAAAAATGGTGTTTTAGTGGCAATACAGAATAATTACAGCAGAATTTTGAATAAGCACGTGAAGTAGCAACTACACACTGATAAATTAATTGAAAAAACCCTTTGATATTTTGTGTGAAGTGCATTGCAATTTCCAATAGAGTTGCAAACTTGTGAGATGTCTTCACAGTTTTGCAAAAAGTGTTATAAAATTACAAACTGCAAGCAGAGGATGTGCATAAAGTTTGGCACACTTGGTAAATGTATTGGCTAGAAGTGATAGTGCTTCAGTAATCAATGTTAGTGTTTAAGCCATAGACTGTATATAATTAGGTTTAAGCATTCAGAAAAAAACTTTAATTAGCAAGCAATGGAACTGTAATGACCGCCACTTTGGGTGTTTAGTGAGAGTGAGACCTCAGACAGACAATGTGATGCTGTCCAATGTCACATCTTCTTCAGTGGCAAGACTTTACAGCTGTGACTCCAAGATAGGACCAGTATAAAGTAGGAAAAAAGTACAGTGCACTTTAGAAAATTAAGGTCAATGTATAGTATTTCACCTGTGCATACCAGCACCAAGGCCTGTTCAATAGATACATTATAAAAGAGCCATTATTACAGGTGTGTACTGCAGGTGTCAGTGAGCCAAGTGGGTCACCACTGTGCAGGGTTACTACAACACCGCAAGCGCAGAGCGATTAATCCACTTTGTACACTGTCATCAGTCTTAAAAGAACTTTGCCGCAAATAAATAACGCTAGGCAACATCATGAAAACTGTCGTGTTAAAGAGCCCAAAACGCTCAACTAGGTCAATACTATCCAGGTCTTCGACATAAGCTACGTATAGTCGCTTCAGTAGTTAAGCTAGGTGTAGGCAAGCCGAAAGGTCTGTTTTATGACAGCCATTTAAACACTGCACCACAAAAAAACAAAAAACTTTTTTTTACAAAGTTGAACAGCAATCCACGCATGTCTTTCACAGATGGTGCAGCAGTGACGCTAACGTTAGGGTATTTTATAACTGGAGAAAATGTGGGTTATGTTTCCTGTGCTGCGGCAACTCACGTGATGAAGTTTCACACATCATCATATTAAAAACACAGCGAATGACAACACGTCTGACTAACGTCGTGTTAATCGTTTGAAACCGTGATTTTGGTG
>JAPQRN010000027.1:21372971-21399061 GCA_037367275.1 Coranthus polyacanthus | reverse complement strand
TTTTTCTCCGACCGTTAGTTCCCACATTGAAATAATTCTCATTAATTGAGTCCCATCTGAGATTCTAAAGACTATGCTCTCTAACTGTCACTCCTAGTTACAGACCTATCATGCAGAAATGCTGACTTATTCATGGCTTTCATGCAAACCTGGATGCACAGAGGAAACTGAAGCTGGTTGGGGCGAGGCCCAGCAGGCCGTTGGGTGTGTGTGAGCGCAATCTGTCTCATAGTACTTTGCTTACTGTACCTTGTTCAGCCACGCTTTACATCATTTTGCCATTACATGCCACACACATTTACACACACATGCACACACACAATGTTTATTATGCTCACATGGAGGCCTCCGGTCTACACTCATAGTCACACTGATAACTTCACACCTTTGTATTATATCATCATTTTCACATACACACATTTTCAGTGACAGTAGTAGTAGTAGTAGTAGTAGTAGTAGTGTGAATAAAAGATAATGGGACCGTTATTAATATAAAGATGCATAGATAGTCAATAAAGCATTCATAATCAAAAGAAACTCAGTATAGCGGCATAAAACTGATGTTATATGTAATTAATTCCATAAAACATCACATCATAAACTTCAAATTTGTTACAGGAGATCAACATCCACATACAACTTATTCACAGGGGGTTATACTTTTTTAAGCCTATATTTTTCAATGTTTAGAGGTGTATATAGCTATGAATATAGATCAGTTAATCAAAACATTTTACTAACAGCAGCGCTGCCTGAACTGTAAAAACAAAATTCACTCAACTAGAAATTTCTTGGAGACCAATTAAAATTGTGTGAAAGTGCCAGTTGGTTGGTGCTAAAAAATGGGAATGCTCTTCCTGTGGCTCTGAGTGAAACTTTTTTTCCTGTAATCTTTACACTGACTGTCACTGCTTACAGGGTTTTCTTATGTCAAGCTCTGCTAAGTAACAACTGCCAGGAAAGTATGCATATATATGTATGTATATGTGTTAATGTGTGCCAGCCTTGGTGTACACACACACACACACACACAATCGAGTATATGAATGTGAGTGCATACGCCAGTGGCAGCTCCTGCTTAGGATAACAGTCAGGCATGTAGTGATGGTAATGCAGCAGCTCAGGGGCAACAGTAGCTCAGTTTATTCTGTTTTTTTTTTCTATTTCTGCCTCTGCTGAAACTGATTCTGTGTCATCCAGATTCAGCTGAACATTGATTTTTAGGTGTTTGACCGTTAAAGAAAACATAAACAAATGGACATGCGGGCGCAGTTATAGTGATGCATAATGATGCATATTAATCATGTATCAGGCAGGAATGCAAACAATATCACCCTTTACATAATCAGTTTTGAGACCTGTGACTCCAATATGGCTTTTCACTTGTATTACTGGTTATTTGATATATCTAATATCTGTGGCTTTATGATTGTATGTTCCGTCTATTTTAATGTAGCCACTGAAAATGTCTGCAGTTAACATGACTTAAACAGATGTTCTCCAGCTAGTTGTTAAAATTGCTAAAACGGACAATATAATATTGGAAATATGAACCTTATACCACATGCAAGACTTTGGTTTATATTTTTCTTTTGTTTCACATTGGTTGGTGAACCTCATCTACAAACCGACTCAAGGGTTTTGCAGTGAAAAATGCATAGTGACAACAAGCTAAATTACTTTCCTCCATCAAGCCTAAGTGCATAAATACAGCTGGGACACGTGTAGTCTGCTGACCAAAATGGCCTATGGAAAATGGCGATATCCACCTCATTTTGCTATGCTGTGTGCAGTTTCTAAAATTGTTTATTTACACTTTCTGGAGCATTAGTGACTCTTATAAATTACATACAATTTGTTCATCCTGGTAACTATTTTTCTTAAGCATGTCTGTACTATAGTACACTCTTTTTGTGCAGATTTAAATATTGGTCTTTTAGCTTGAAACTCAACCTGTTTGATCAGTAGTTTACCTATAAAATAGTATTAGCTTGTAGCATACATTGCTAAAATGATGATGAAGCGCACCATTCAAAGTAAATATCAAGTGATATATTTTTCAGTTCGGTCCTCTATAACCCACTTACAAAATCTTGGATTAAATTAAATCATTTTCCTCTTCTGTAAAAAGTAACCTGCATACTTTTTACTTTTTAATGATCTCATTTGTAGTGACCTTGATTTTTATTGTAGCTGTACAAAAGCAAATATCTAACACATAACTTCCTCTACTTTCTACCACCCCTGACAAGAACTTAATACACTGCAGAGAACCTGGACATCTTTTCCAAAAACCCCACAGTGTCACTTCCAAGCCTGAAGCTATTTACTAGTGTAAGTCCAGGTCCTTATAATCCCCACTTTCCTGTCTGTTTTCAACAAGATGCACAAGCGAATATCAATTATAAAATGACAGAAACTCCATTGTATAAGCTGTGCTGTGAATGTAGACACAGCTGCTGTTCTCCCAGAAGTCGCATACGGAAAGCTTTAGTAATCAGTGCTATGTTAGGCAAAAATCTTAGATGAAACTATATGTTTACCCCTTTCACTTTGCACCCTTTGGGAAAAACAAACAGGCTGCACTGCCCATTAAACAACTAAGAGGAGAGGTAGCAGACAGATCCAGTGATTGGCCTGCAACAGTACACTGTTACTGTAAATGGGCTCTGTTCCTTTCTTAGCTGTCTGCATGATCCACAGGTGAGCAGCAACCATTAGAGCTCGGGCAGCAGCAGCAGTGGCATTTTTAACAAATGATGCTCCTCCAGTGGTCCAGTTGTAAAACGCACAGCTCAGCAGGCTTGGAATAGACAGGATATCACCTACATCATATTGTGATATAAAGGCACAACACAACACCTGTGACTCCAGAGGGCTCATAGACACAAAAGTCAGACACATGCTCCATGACAATATCCATCAATGTGATCAATTTCTTGCTGATCCGAAAGGTGATGCAGAACTGAGAGCATATTCCCATTTCATTTCTAAATCCACCATATTTGATGAGTGTTCCTGACCTCAGTTTTGAACATAGTAACTTCAGATTTGGTTTTTACACTCGCTGTTCATTCCTTTTTCATATAAGACCTGTTTTATACTCAGTCTGATAATACAACTGGTAGTATTGACACTGAAATGACATCCACTCCACCGCAAGTAACTTCAAAACAACTGATGATAGAAACATGAATCCAAATCCTGGGAGTCTGTTTTGTCAAGGAATTGATTTATAACATATATGTTTCTTTGAGTGTATCCACAACAAGGTGCAGTTGTTCAGCATGGTGGGTATGATCTGAGGGGACAAGGGAAGAATTCACTGTTCATAGAATGTGTCCTGCTATGATAAAATAAATTATTTTACTCAAGTATGCACAATTTTAAGGTATTTGTACTTAAATCAAGTCATTTAAATACAATAATATAGGATTTTATGGTGGTATTTTTGTGATCTCTAGTTAGTTATAACTTTGCACATACAAATTTAAAGTGCAAAGTGAAACAGTCTAAAAAAATATGATGCATTTTGTAAATAGAAACTACTCAAAAGCTACTGCCTTCAAACGCTGCTTACAGAGATGTAACACTTAAATAATAAACCATACTGCAATAATTCTATATTGCTGCTTAGATATCATTTTAGAAGCATTTTAATTTTATGTCCAGGCACTGTCTTACCTCTTAGACAGCTGGTGTACTGTAGGTGCTGTCATATTTATAAATCAATATGCGTGCATGTGTGCGGAGTTCAAAATGTGCATGTATGGCACAACATGGTCGATTGCTAATGTCTATGTGTAACTGGCTGTGGTATACCAGCTTTAGGCAAAATGGAGGTAGCAGAATAAGGGAGGTTAAGTGTCACAGACACAGTAAATTTCTGCAAGTTGTTGCAGATTTTTAAATTCTGCACAATTGTCTGGACGTAGAGGATGTAAGCACCAGCACAAGGGTGAGAACTAGTTGTTAGACATTGCTGGAAGCCAGTAAAATGAGCACAAGATGTGTGGGACATCAGGAAGGTTGTGTTTTGGATCAAGTTGCAGAGGTTGGAGAGGACACGGGCGGGTATAATACAAGCTGCTCTCGTCTCGTCAGGTGATGAAAAAAGCCTGTGCATGGAGCTGAGCAGAGTCCCTGAAGAATAGCTGGTGTATGCCCACTGTCTGTCCCACTCAGGGATATGATGGTTTCTCAGTTTCAACTGCACCACACAGAGCCCTAATGCGCCTGGGAGAACTTTAGCAACATAAGTGAGATCAGCTCTGACACAAGCATATTTCCGGAGTTCAAACTAACGGGTGTGTATCTTGACATTATTGAGCTCAAATTATACCCTGCCCGCCTCCCACACTTA
Source organism: Coranthus polyacanthus (assembly GCA_037367275.1). NCBI lineage: Eukaryota > Metazoa > Chordata > Actinopteri > Kurtiformes > Apogonidae > Coranthus > Coranthus polyacanthus. Next base: position 21,394,698 of record JAPQRN010000027.1, on the reverse strand, counting down.
GCAACACTTCCACTTCAAAGTGTGTGTGAGAGAGTGAGAGAGAGAGAGCGATTGAGAGAGGGATATTAACGAATGTAAAGCGTGTTATAGAGTGTGAGAAAGTCAGAAGATTTGTACGTAGTTTTCTTTTGCTTACAGGCTTGCTGGGTTTGCATGTCTACTGATATTATTAGATCATGGTTTTGTGTATGGCATCCATAATGATTCACCTATGCCAACAACACACAGTAACCTTGCACTCAAACATCTCTCACAGTTTTAATGAACTTGAAACAAGCCTGCTGTACACTGTATTGTAAGATGAGATGTATGAATGCATTTTTGGCAATTAATTGCCAGAATGTGCCTCAACCATTTTAAGATATATTTAAAACACAGAGAAACAGAGTGCAAATCTGAGCAAATGAATGAAAAAACAAGAGAGTTATTATTCTTTTTCAATTATAGGCTATAAACTACTTGTTTGATGACTCAGTTGCATAATGGAATATGAGCAATTAAGTTGTAACAGATGAGGAACTGAATGGCAGCCATTAATGCATTTACATTAAATAACAACAGTATAGAGTTTGGCATTGGGACTGCGGAGGCAGCACTGAGCTGTTACAGTAACAAGACAGCAATAGAACTTAATAGGCCACTACTCAGGAGCACAATTACACACACATACACCTACACACACTGATGCTCTCACAGGTGGCCAGTTATTATATAATGCTATGTCCACAGCTTCACACATATTAACTACATATACAGTAAATCAATATGATCTACAGGTGTGTGCAGTTACTGACTGCATGCTAGTAAGTACTGTATGTTTGTGTTTTGTGCCAGGGTTGTGCGTTTTTAATTGAAAAAAATGATTTTGGTTTGGTTTACCTAAGTAGGTAAGAGAAAGAAAAATACAGAGTGAAAAAGGAGGACTATCAGATTGTGAGTTAAATGTACTGTGAATTTAGTCTACAATCTTTTGAACTTTGTAGTTGTTTCCATGTTTTACCTGATGGCCCCTCTGATTAAATCAGGGCCAAGTAAGTAAGTAAGGGCCCATTTGTAAAGCTCCAATGACTGCAATGTATGGTCGATGTGTGCGTGCGCGCGTGTCACCATGGGACCAGAAGGGACCACCAGGGAGGGAGGGGCGGTCCTGAGTCCAGAGACAACGGAGACTTTGAACCCGATCCTCGTCAGCTTTGCACAAAAAAAAAAAAAAAAAGTACAACGTGGAGAGATGCGGGTGGCATGTGTCTTTATTGCCTCTAATTGCCATGGACAGTTTGCATGACACGGAGCCAGGCTACAAAATGTCACTTAATCTTTGAATTGAATTTTCAGGCAACTTCCTTCTAACGTGCTCTTTTTTCCCCCTTCTCCCCTGTGTATAAGCTATTAATAGCGCACAGACTTTCTCCTTCGCTTGGCCAGTGCGCATTCTTATGAAATGCCGCTGCGTAAAAATAGAAATACAGTTGTCCATAACTGGCACCCATTGACACAATAGCTCCCGTTCCAAAGACGTAGCTCCTCCCTATGTATGTGTGAGCGAGCGTGTGTGTAGCGGGTGGGTGACAGCTGGGCTCTCTGCGCTCCGCTCCAGTCTGGTAAGAAGCTTCATCTCCAAATAGGATGACCGTCGGCTTTTGTGGAAGGGACTGCATTCAGCTCCGTAGCTAGTTCTGGGACACCCGGTTGGTTCGGTCCATTCAGTTTACCCGAGGGGACTTTAACAAGCAAACGTCGGCTTTTCTCCCAAGTGTGGATTTCCGATGGATATTCCGATTTGAAGAGGTGTGATTTAAGCGCGGCATGTAACAAAAAGAAGCGCAAGAGAAAAGTAGCGCTCGTATTGTTATTCTGAAACGAGCACGGTCTGAACTGCCTTGAGAGCACTATCTCATGGATTACTAAAGGACAGAGCTGTGTAACCACTCCGCGGCATATCCATTCATGAGCTGAAGGTACGATTTCTTTGTTTATTTCAAACTTTAGGTGCGCTTACAGCCTGTCTTTCTCCAGCCCCGGAGGCTTGTTTTCTGTAGAGCTGCCGGGCGACAAGTGCACTGCTTCACAGGGCTTCCCCATCAACTTCAGGTTATTTCGCCTGGAAATAAGGCATTTTGGAAGTTAATAAAAATGAGAAAGTGTATTTTTTCAACTCAAATGATGACTCCGATGCTTTCCTAACAGACAGAAATAGCCATTGTGCCGATGTAAACAGGCTTCATTTCGTGCGTAATCCCGCTTATGCTGTTTACCCATATGAATAAAGAAGTGTCAGTCTCACAGGAGCTATTGTAGACCATACTGTGTTTAAATAGAAGCACAATAATAGTGCCGTTCCGCGTAGCAGGTACATGTGAGCAAATGACAAATGTGTTTGTCGGAACTTACTTGACTTCGCCACCCATATAACGTGTTTGTAAACCTTCGTTGACCCTGTAGAATTATAGTATAAAACAATTATTTCTAAAAAAAAAAACCAAAAAACCTGTTTTAGTTCTAATTTAAAAATGAAAAATGTGATTAATTAAAATGCTTAGTAGCCTACTTACTTGAGTCTTTTCACATCCTATTCATGACTATTTTGATTCGAAAACGCTTTGCTTTATTTTTTACAGTGCATGATGGGATTTTGATTTGTTATTTCTCTTCATTTTGCTACATTTTCAGAATAAGAGCAGAATGTTGTACGTAGACTAATTACACGCCCCTCCTTACAGGCTTACAACCTTTGTTTTTTTTTTTTATTTTGTTTTTTTTTTCGTTTCTATAAGATTTTCAAATAGATTCCTTTTTATGCGAGTTCCTCTACAGCCTCTGACTTCTTCTTTATTTTTCTGTCATACACACATACAGTAGCCTACATTCATGGGTGTGCTCAGGGAGGGGGCACAGTGGTCACTATAGCTCTCTGGCGCAAAAGATCAGTCAAATGTGTGTCATTCTGACCAGGAAACAAAATTGCACCGGTCTCAGAAGTGGATTTGCCATTAAATGAAGTGCTGCTGCACGTTATTTCTTTAACAAGCTGTGAGAGGAGATAGAGGCCTCACAAACCACATCCAGCAGCCTGACTGCCAACACCCAGTCACTCCCAATGGTTTTCCTCTCCTCTCCTCTTCTCTCCTCCTCTCTCCTCTCTCCCAGTATGAAAGATTCCCAGAGGCACTAGGAAAACCTGGAAAAAGGATTCAGTAGCTCCAAATGTAGGTTATAGATTGTCAAGTGTGCAGTGGTGATAGAAATGGTGGAATTGGTGGAGTATTGAATACCCACAACAAAATATGTCTCTTGTCAGCTGATTTCTGGCAGCGTGTTGTTTTGGAAACATGATTCTACTATCAGCCTTTTATTAAAAAAGAAAAGGATTTCATGCCAGATCTAAGAGGAAAGGGTGTTGTTTTTCCAGATATCACTGGAAATATTCAGCAACACGTTGTGATGTGTTGTATGTTTTTTCATCTGTGACCTTATGTTTTTTTTTTTTTGTTTTTTTTTTGCAGTCAGTCTCCATACTGTGCAGGGGATTATAGATCTTGAATGTGAAATAGCAGAATGTTTTAACATTTTACCACTGCTCCTCCTACAACATTAGCCTGAAGGCATCCAAATGTCCTGGAGGCATTTTTTGAGATGTTGCTCAGGCTGAAAATCCCAACACACTCTTTCATAAAGGCTACAACACCAAAATCCATGGTGCTAATCCTGCTGTTAACACTTTATAAACTGACATGTTGTGGTAGGGATACATGAATTACAGCATGATTACCTTTGTGACAGCAGCCTGCTTGTTCTCTATATGGAGCAGGAGAATAGCACGGGGCGACCAGAGATGTTGCTTGTATTTGGAGCAATGCTCTGTGGAGCGTTTGATCTGCCGATCCCCTAACAATAGCAGTGGGGATGGCATTGTGTGTGACTGATGTGAATTTGTCACACTGTATGTGTGTGTCTGAAAGAGAGAGAGAGAGAGAGAGAGAGAGAGAGAGAGAGAGAGAGAGAGAGAGAGAGAGAGAGAGACTGAGGAGAGCTTGTATTTACCTTTGCCAGATAAAAACAGATGCAAATGCAGCCTGAATATAGTAGGTGTAAATAATTGATAAATGGCTTTGCTCTTGTTCAAATGAATTGTCCTTTTATTATAAACAAGACTGGTCAGCTGCTGTTAACCATTGGTCCTCATTCAGTCAGTGTCAATACCCACATTCAATAGTGTGTGCATTTATGCATATTTTATGAAAGCTATGTTTTATTGATGTGTGTGCTTGGTGTGTGGGCTGGTGTTTTTTGAAACAATTAGAGTGCGAGGAAGCGTCAAACCCCTCTCACTCATCTGCATGTGATTTATTGATGCTTAACCCATTTTCCAGTTTCCACATCTTTCTAAATTGCTGCTGCTTCAATTATGCTGCCTTGATGCTGAATGACAAACCTGCTACAATCGTTGAGCAGAAAAAAAAGGATAATCATGAGTTTGTGCACTGTATACAGTTTGTGTTTTAGCACATTTCGTTCAGAAAAACAGGTCAGCATAATCAAAGAAGCTTGTATTTTAATAGAAATGCCCATCACAGATGTTACGCGGCACATTTGCTGATTTTAGCTGTACTCTCGGATTCAGTGGGAGTAGGTGAAAAAACAAACAGGATGATATTCTAATCAGCCATTACAAATTGCACTCTGTATAAACATTTCTCATGTTAACCTCTTTCTGCTCTACCTGTCTCATTTTTAGATTTAACTGACCCTCAGATGTCAAACAAGTTATTTGAAAAATACCATTCATTTTATCTAAGAAAGATACTGAATGATATGCTGGATGAGAGAAGATGGCAGTGTATTTGCTCTATAACCTCCCTCCTTAAGTAGAATATATCGCCCACTGTTTATATGATGATAAATGATATCTAGTGTGTCCAGTGCGCTCTATTCACAGCACGCCTCATTGAAAAAGTAATCACTTGCTAATCACTAGTCCTATTCTATGTTCCCTCTCTATTTCACATAACAAGCACACACACACATATAGACACACATGCATGACGTTCCAGTTTCCAAGTTTCGTTTTGTTGTTCTAACTGCCTCCCACTTAGTGTTAACCCCTTCCAGCTCCCTATAAATGACTCGACAGTGCATCCGTCGAATTAACCGACCATGTGTTAAACACTCTTCATACTCGTAACATTAGCATAATTGATTGCTCGTGTTATGCCAAGGAAGCCAGAGGCATGAAGGACCAAGCAGAAAGGCTTATTTTGGGCTGGGTGCCACATGTCAGTGACAGAATTGGACGACTGTCTGTTGGTGTTTTGGCTGTTGGTCCTTGGCAAGGCTTTGTTGTTAGAAATTAAGTGAATTAGAAAGTGATAGCCAGCCCATTTCGGAGAATACGGTTAGGGAGCCAAACTTTACCAAACACATGCCAAATCAAAAGGCTTCCACAAACAATGAAAATCAGCTTGTAACATCAGGTTTCTCTTCTGGGAATGTTTATATTTTAAGCACTTAGTGCATGCTGCATTAACATGTGGTAATACCTTTGTCACTTCCGAGTTTGGTTGCCTGTCATTACTCATAATGCATTTGCAGGGATAATCCAAGAGCAACGGGGCTTTGTGTGATTGCCTGGGAGATGGATGAATGACTGGCCTTGAAAAGAGCCAAATCTTGTACTACAGGTCAGATGATGTAAATTGTGGTACATGGCGTTAGAATATGATGTCCTAGTTCCAGTTCTGCTGTTGTGCTTTTACAGGTGAGAGCAGCCAGCTGTGAGTCATGGAGACAGCCACAGTCTGTTAAGACTCATTAGGGCCCAGTGCGCTGCTGTTGCCTCTTGCTCTGTGGTTATTTCTGTGGTTAGTTCACTTGTTGGCAGCCAATAAGAAGGTGTGTGTCATGTGGATGTTAAGCATTAGGAAAACTATGCCGCCTCTTCGTTTGCTCCTTTAGCCTTGACTATGGAGGAGAAACCTATAATGCACTGTCTATGTGTCTTTCAATGTGTGTATAAGTCAGACCGTTTCCCATTTTCTGTGTCTATAGTACCACGAAGCACTGAGGGTGGCTAATGGTGGGGGGGTTTAGTGTGTGCACTTAGTGTGTGTACGCTCTCTGACTATGCGTGTATGTTTGCGTGGCATTGTTCAAGTGCATCTGTCCCTCCTCCCCAGGCCCCAGCGATTGGCACTGCATCTCTCATCTATTAATCATAGAGAGCGCTTGCTCTCTCATTCCGTTGCCATAGTTTCAGGACCTGAGACAGTGTTGGGGTGCCTGGCTGCCTAGAGAGAGGAGAAGTGAGAGGAAGAGGAGAGAGGAGGAAAGGAAAGGAAAGGAAAGGAAAGAGGGTGAGAAAAGACAGAGAAAATGATATAATCACCAGAGCAAGGGAAAAGCAGAACAATTGAAACACAGGGGAGCAGAAAAGATGGGAAGTGATTGAAAAACCCATGTCAAGCTAACACACGAGCAGGTCCTCACACCATAGATGAGTGTGCATCAAGAACCAAAATGGATTCCATTTTTATCTCAGCGGTGAACCCTCTATGTCCTTCAGCGCGTGCATCTTTTCATTCTCTCTTTCACACACACTGTATATACTCTCTCTGTTACTCTGCTTTTTCTTTCCGTAAGAGAGCAGAAGAATATTTTCACAGTAGGCATCATCTTGTGAAAAGTGTGTTCATGGGGCCGATGCATCTCCAGTGTGTTACAGTACATTGAACGGCTGATATTTTACCTTGCTTTTACAATGGAAAAGCCTTCCACTGAGCTGAGATGGAAGATGGGCCAGGGCCTCCTGTTTCATGCTCAGTTGGATGTTTTGATGGTAAATCATGCTGAATTCATGTGTTATTCAATGATGGATTACAAGGGAAATCGACCTCTATGGAAATTTCCAAGGAGATATAAAACCTTGAGTCTCTCTGTCTTGTGTCTCCATATTTATCCGTCAGTCCTTCTCTCTTTTGCCTTTCCTGTCCTGTTTTCTTTCTCTCAACCAACCACCGCATTTTCCTCATCTGTGCAGAAGGAACACTGAATATGCACTGTTACTTTCAGCGAAGCTGTTCTTGTTTTGGCTGTAGGCTTTGTACCTCCCATATGACCTCATAATCTCATTTGGGTCTTTTAATGGCTAACCATGCACTAATGTGGTGGTTGTATTATCGCCTTGTCTCATCACATCATACCCTGCTTGTGAGCATTTCCATTGGGAGTTTTTGGAAAGAAGACAACCAGCAGCAGTGTAATCATGGGATTCTCAGCACTCGCAACCACCTTTAACTTATATACACACACAAAGACACTTCTTTACAGGGCAAGTTCTTTCATGTAGCTAAGAGGAAAGTGAAATAAAGAAAGCCTGTCATTGCGAGAGTGCTGCACAGTGAGTGGCCAATGGGGCAGAAACCCAAGAAAATAGTTGATTGTAAGCTACGTGTAATTCTCCTTTCACCATGTATGGACTTTTTGTGGAGGAATTACTATTAGGGGACAGAAGCACAAAGGAATTAGTGAGAGAGTGTGTTTGGTCTTTGTGTTGATGGCACTGAGGTGCATTTGTGCCTTTGAAGTGATGGGATTGCATGTGACATCATGGCGGTCGCATTCTCAGGTGCAGCAGGTGAATTAATCCAGGTGGGGGAGGGAGTAAAGGTGCGTGTGTTTGTGTGTGTGTAAATCCAGGTTTTAATGCTCCTGAGTATTTGCGGAAGCAGGAATGGATGGTTGTGTGCGTGAATGTGCATGCGTGTGTGCACATCACTCATCAAAGCAGAGGAAAGCCAGTGTGTAAGGTGATCTGTATGCTCACGGCAGAGCAGCAGTCGTACTCTCCCAGAGGCTATAAGCCTTGCTGAATGTGGAACAAGCAGCTTCTTCTTCCACAGCGCTGTTGCTGGTTTCCACACACGGGCCAAACAAGGCTAGACAGATTTAGTCTATTATCCATGTTTCTGGATTTCCTGCACTGTAACATTTCTGTTCAAATTGTCTGTCGGCAGGGATGTAGTTTCACATAATCTAATATCATACGCTATCCTGTGATGCAAACATTTTCAAGTTGGCTCTAAACCTGGCAGGATGAACTCAGCTCAAACAAGCATCAACTGATATCCTAGACAGCAGGTAATTTGTTACAACCATCCCTAGCTCCTCTAACACACTGATGATGATGATGATGATGATAGATTGCTTGTAATTGGCCCCGGCTGAATATTAATTATTTCCAGGTGAATGGTAAATCTTTACAATGACCTGTAGTTATTCTGACACATAAACATAAGACATTATGAGGAGAGATTTTTACATTCAGTCATATGAAAGCAATCAAAACAATTAAGATACAAGTTGTGGAACGAGTCTGTGCCAATCTGAAATCTACCAAACCAAGATTATTCAAGTTTATATTCAAAGTGCCCTTTACAGCAAATAGAAAAATACAGACTCCATGTGTGCTTAAGAGGTTCCTTCAAACCTAGTTAAGAAATCAGCCTTCTCCTGGTCACAGTGGCTGCCAGACTACAAGCCATTCCCCTGAGGGTCCTCTATTTCAGAATCCAATCAGGCAGAACTCGGAACAATATTACCTCTGTGTGTGTGTGTGTGTGTACATTTATTACATAGTTAATGAACAAATTGCATCCATGTGGCATGGTCTGGTGGCATGGCTGGTCAAAAAAGGAATACGCGCAGACCTACATGCACCACATGCACACTCCAGTCCCCAGCCACCGCAGCACACCATCTCTCCTTCCCTCTTTTTACCACAATAAACACACATACACACACACAAGCAACCACAAGGCCCCCAGTGTTCGCGGCCTGTCTGTCCATCAGCTCATGCGGAGCGCTGGGCTGGGAGTACTTATCATCACTCTGCTGAGTGGAGGCCTTACAAAGACCCACTCACATCCCACACACACACACATACACATGCATGCACACAATTCAGTCAGCACAGAGAGGCTGCTCAGTAACCAGGGCTGCTGGGCTGATTAAACGTATGGTATGAGAGCAGCCTTAGCTGACTCTGGATGGAGAGGTGTCTGATAGGCAAATGCAGACAGGCAGAAGGCCAATCCTATATGCCACTAATTTGGTTTGCCAGATATATTTTAGGGAAAACATAATTGCTACCGTCACTATCTGCACCAGTGAAGTTTCCTCTAATCTAGGAAGTGGCACATTCTTGTGCTGCAAAGAAGTCAACAGGGGAGGTCAGAGTGGTTGGCCTGGTGTACAAAGCAGAGGTCTTGACCCCAGAGACAGGGGTCTTGCCCCGCTTCCCATGTGCTGTTTATTTTTGACTATTCATACACAATGTGTCAAATGTCCCTTTTGTACCGTCTCAAGCTGATTCAACTCAACGCTACCTGACTCTACTTGACTCAAGTAGATGTAGATGGTGTTTTTGGTATCATCTCCGTCGAGGCTCCAAGTGAGCAGATGTGATATCAAAAGGTGAATGAAAATGCTTCAGACTACTGACTGGTCACAGAGAATCTTTAGTATCACTATGACATTATTACACTAGATGGGACTGAATAAACAAAAATGATATTGTATTAATTTCTTGTATTATACCACTAATTATATGGCACCGCGCAAAACCACGCCATGTTTAAAGGATGAGGTGACGACATTTTGACTGAAACAAAACTTTGCGACAAAAGATGACGTTGTGAAAGTTTCATGTCATGTTACTATGACAACCAGCTACATTGAGGGGCTACTATATCTGCACTGGGAAATGAAAGAAGTACCAGGTACCAAAAGTGAATAGAGTTGAGTCGATACCATGCAGTGGAAAAGCATCATAAAGAAATGTTTTGTGGGAGAGATGGGCTTAGAAAGTGGCTGATGGAATTGATGTCCAGTTGAAGCAGGTAGTCGGGTGTTAAGGGGCATGCACAGATGCACTGAAGTAACTTGGATTACATGGAGAAGGTAGAGAAGATATTGTGTCCGAGTGTAATGGAAAGAGCCTGGGTAAAGCTAACATTGTAGGAGGTCAGTGAGCCTTTGAGTCACAGAGTAAAGAAATGCAACACATCTCCCATCAAAAGGAATTTCGTGAAAAGAAATAATATTTCACTTCGCCACCATCCATCCCCCCTTTAATGTGGACAAAAGATGCACTGTATGTGGGCAGGTAATCAGGCAGGCAGGTTGATAGGCAGGAAGACAGACAAGCTGTGAGGCAGGAAAAGAGAAGTTGTGCCTTGCATGATAATGTATTCATTCATCCCCCACTCTGATAATGTTCACAGCATGCTTGGCTTAATTCATTCATCACAGTCTACTGGGGGCCTTTTTACGTTATTTGTTAAAAAGCCTCATTGCTTTTCTAAACCTGTTAAGGTTTTGATATGTGTACTGACTGGATTATTCAGGTGGTGATTGCTTCTGGGTTTGTGAAGGTGTGTCAGGGTACGCACATGCATTTCAGCTAGTGTTTTGTTTGTATATATATGCACCCTTGAATAAATTGGTGTGTGTGGAGACTAAGAATTCTGCAATGAGGCCTATTTTGGTCTCAAAGTGGTTTGGTTTGATTGGGCAGTGCAGCAGCTGCATACTAAATCGCTGTCTTTTGATCTACTCCCACCCTCAACTAATCTGGGACTGTCTCATCTGTTTCACTGATAACTTCTCTGTATTTGTTTCTTGTGGGATCTGTTTAATTTCATTCAAATAACCAACAAATCTTGTGTTTATTGATTGTGGTATTATTCAGCAATTGAACCCCTGATTATTTAATTGGGTTTATACTCTGAGTGAGGAGACGTGGCTATGTGCCCAGCTTCTCTGTAGAGAGTTTGATGAGTCAAAACTGGTCAGACACCATCACAGAGAATAATCCTTGTTTTTGAAGGGGATTAATACAATGTGTGTGTTTTCTCAGTGAATCCTGTTTGCATAAATGCTTTAAGCTGTGGCTCTCAGCTGCTCAACAGGTAGGAAAAACAAAAAGACAGCCAATTTATTAGTCACCCCCTCTTCAGTTTCTCTTCTCCTTCCTATCTTTCCTTTCCACATCTGTGTGTTTGTGTCAGGGTACATGTGAGCTAACACTGAGTGAATGAGATCTAGTAATGGTAGCTAGCCTAGTAATGCTAGCCTGGTAACTGGATAGGAACATAGGACAGCAGGTGAGGCCACCTAGAGTCACTATATGTTAATCATTTACATGTGGCTAAGTCTCATTATCCAGAAATGACTCTTTGCACGACTTCTTTCTGGATGTACTGATGTACCATACATGTATTGTTTTTAATATATGTGCATATCAAAGGACTGTAGCGCTCCCATTTAAACCAGGTTTTTAAGCATGTTTAAACTTGTATTTGAGGGTTAATTGCATTTGGTGGTGTTTGGCTTCCCTAGTTTTGGAGATGTATTTCTTTTACTCCATGCTACCTGTTATTAGAGAGAGTATTGTTGCCATTGTTTTCAAAAGGTAGACTCACTACCTGGTCTCCATCTTGAGTTTACACTGCAAAGTTACAGTATGTTACATCATCACACAAGACAACAAAGAAATCAGACAGCAAGGAAAGGAGATGGTATGAGTCTTTGGGAGTGCAGCTCTGACCTAGATAAGCCTGGGAGTTTGGAGTGTTGAGTTGATACTGTGGTGTAGGCCTATTGTTGTCATTTAGTCTGTATCCGACTTTGATCTCCATGCGTTCCTTGTGTTGTGCTGGATTCGTGTCTGTGTTCAGCCCTGTGAGGTGCAGTCATCCAGGGCCAGCTGAATTCCCTGAAGCAGACTGGTTGATTGTTGTAGACTCTATCTAGAACAAACAGGGTTTCATGCAGCCAGCCGATAAGATGGGACATGGTGGTGTGTTCACACTGGCGCCACTGCACCCGCCATTTGTTCCACACACTAACAGGTGAAGGACTTAGTGTGTGTTCACAAGTGTCTGTGTGTGCTCTTGGGTTAGTCAGGCTGTGTCTGGGCAACCCAGACTTTAGTAAATGAACAATCAAGATAGTACAGACAAAGCCATATTGTCATTATAACACTGTGGAGAATGAGGATGTGGTGATAAATTAATAGTAATAATTTGTTTGCATTACCAATGAAGCATACACACACTGACACAGGACTGGGCACTTTGTACGCACACCCGCATGCCCTTACACACAAACATAAAGAGTTGAACTTGACCGAACCTACAACTCATAAAACAGATTATAGGAGTGGGCAACCTGGCCTACACTGTATCACAATTTTTTAAAATCACAATCATGATCCACAATTTGGTCATCTTTACTGTAGAGAACTGAAAGCCCAGAAACAGCCGGCGATTTCTCCAACTGCACAATTAAAACACAATATCACATAAAAAAGACCCCAATTTTTATCATAGATGATTATTGTGATATTAAAATGATGATTAATACCTGGATTTATCGGATAATCAAGATAGAACGTTTCCCATTAGTTACCTTCACTGTAGCAGCTGCCATAGTCTAATTTCTCCCATCCACAGTTTCATAATGAATCAAAATTTTTTTAACACTTCTCATAATGAAATTGGAGATCTCTAACATTGTGTTTTGCATCACACTCACAGCATCTGTGTAAAACCAGGATCAGCTCTTCAGCCACCAGCAGCCGAACATGATCTTAACTCGTTCTCTTCGTCCTGAATTAATTTTGTCAGTGGCAGAAATACACATCACACTAAGTCCTGCTGGTTAAAGTGGACTAAACAAATGAATTTAGTCCTGTCAGACTCTACAGAATTATATAAATGAACTTAAATCCACTCACTAGCCTAGCAACCCTAATGCCACATACAACCCACAATGCAACGCTCGGTAAAATACAGTAATTACGCTGGCACTTGACTAATTTAACATGACTATTAGTAGAATAGGAATTTAATGACATGATGTGAATGTGAACTCCTCTGAAAAGCAGATTGTATGCCAAATTAACATTGTCTACAATATAACATTGCCCTGCTCTAGTTAAGAAATTAAATGATATGTTTGAAATGTAACATTTATTATATTTTTATGATTATTGTTATACATAGTATACATATACTCATAGCCTTGGACACTTGGTGACATATATTTGGTGGCAGGATATAATAGAATGGTGAAAGTTTGTTTAAGAAAAGCATGGGAGCAATTTTAGTACCACAATCGAGCATGGCATTTAAATTTGATAGAGGCCTCTTACCCACCTGTTTTATAACACACTCATAACTCCTTACTTTTTAATATTTGAATAGTTAATATTTCCTTCTGGACCGTGAGATATGCTGATTGTGGAGGGCAGACTACTGCTATTTTCCTTTCCACTTTACACCATCATTGCACTTTGTTCAGGGTGATTGTCTGTAAGAAGCAGCCTACATAGTCTTAATTACCTGGGGAGGCAGCATTTCTTACCTCCACCACTTGTATAATAAGGCGTGAATTTCTGTTTGAGCGCTCTCATTGCCTGTCCCACCCTGGAGGCAGCCAGATAGTTATTCCTTCATCACGGTGATTTCCATGCTTGTAACACAGGGCTAATTATTATAGTAAATAGTGCCTGGGCTGCGACTACGGCATCATCTGAATGGTGGGGCTGAGCACAGGGGAGATGTGTTTAATTCATTAATTGAGAGTTATTTGGAATTCTTTGTGAATGATTTGAGTTGGTCTGGCACTGCAGAATGAGAAGGAGTGGTGCTATTTTTATTTAAAAGCACTTTACAGGATAGCAACAGGGTGGAATTTTAACGCAGATAAATCAGTCTGAGCAATGTGCAAACTTTGGGTAGGATGTAGTAACAGTGTTTCAGTCTATTTTAAATTAAACAGAAGGAGTGAAGTCTCCCATTCTCTTCAAACTACGCAGTTTTTCATCTGTTCTTCATCCCTAATTCCTTATGCCACTATATTGAGATTAAATAAAGATTGTGGTTGGGGTAGTTATCGATTTTAGTGGCTAGAACGTTAGCTGATTCTCAAGAGCTTTTTATAGCCATTAGCAATGGTTATTCATTCCCTGGGATGCATCGTGTTACATCGAGGAGGGTGTAGAAGCGGATGGCGAGATCGTAATCAATAGAAGCATTATTACTGTTTTTGCCCTGCATGTCTTTTCTCGTCTCACAAGTGACCGCTGCTTCCCCCATTTTTTTTTTAGCTGAAAGCACACATCATGAGTTACCTCATGGTTCAAATGAGTCTAAATATCATTATCATATGACGTGTGATCATGAGGGTACAGTATCAAAACCATAGCAGAAAGGTTAGTCATAGGAACAGCTTGCTGCCTACAGTAGGCCTGCCATATGCCTCAAGTAAACACAGCTAAAAGGAGATGTTAGTCTCAGAGGGAGGGATGTGATGAGGAGCTGAATGCAGAGAATAAGGGGGACCCGAAGAGTGAAGGGGCTTTGGTTACCCTCTTAACTGATAGCTATCTCTCAAATGGGCAGAGAGAGGAGCACACCTGTATTGAAGCCATTTGTATAAGAGGACAAATAGTGTATTTCATTACCTGGTGGATGATGGAACTTTATCCACCTCTGAGGGCTTTTATGGTGAAGTTTGATGAACAAATATGTGTGAGAGATAACAAAGTTTAGATAAGCTTTTGTTGTTCAGTGACAGTTAGCTAGAAATTCTAGATGACAAGCAGACAAATGCGCACACACACACGCACACAGACACACACACACACACACACACACACACACACACACACACACACACACACACACACACACACACACACACACTCATACACACGTATATGCCGTATTTCCATGTGTTTAGAGATTTAGACCACAGCATGCCTAAAGCTAACCCTAAAACACACACACACACTCAGGTATGAACATGAAAGCAAACATATATCTTATCATATATTTAGTGTCTCAGTCTCTCAGTGTTACACATACATTCAAAGCCGCATAGAAGCACCTCGGGGTGAAGACATCCTATGCTATGGACAGAGGTATCTACTGTTAGCATTATGGGCTGGGTTCTGTGTATCAGGTGTCAGCGGGTCAAACATGTGCAGGGAGTCAGATAACTTTGTGGTCAGATGAAGATCTCATCCATGAGAAGCTGGATTCTCTGACTCAGGTTTTCTTTGTTTGTTGGCTCCAGATGCCTGCTGGCAAAACAAAATTTAATGATGACGGGCAGTGGCACCGGTGATCTAGAATTTAATCAGTTTAATGTGTGATGCACAGACAGACTGGTAAACCTCACAGACGTAATAGTGGATTGTTTTGGCTTGATGGCTTTTGGCACTCATTCTCTACAACTCTAGTGGGAGCAGTAAAACAAGGTATGATACAATATTGCTGCATAATGTAATACTTTGTTACACCATCTGTTCTTTCCAATTTCTTTCAATTACAATATGTCTCTGAATTTACACATCAAAGTGTAGCCCTACTAAGAACCCTGAGTCATGGTTTCTAAGTGCATTGTGTTTTCCTCAGTTATGGATTTTTGGAGTGTGGTAGCATTTTCCTTGTTTGTGATGTAATGAAAACACAAGTCAGTGTGAGTGCAGATCTGATTGCAGGGTGTATTTTTTATTTCCTGTATTCAAACAATACATAGATCTGAGTTTTCAGCGATATCCCTCAGTCATGTTCAAACACAGAAGAACATGAGCGTGGTTTAGTGTTCAATTTAACCTATCTGATAGTGTTTCTACCCACCCACCCTGCAGGCCAAGGATGTAAGCTATAGTATTGGATCACAAAGAGCCATTCAACAAAACTTCCTCCCCCAAGCAGATCAAATGTATAGATACGACAAACAAACTCGTGTTGGGTACCTGACCAAATTATATGATATTTCCCCCCCGTCTCCGTTTCAGTCGATAACGGCCGTGCTTTTCAGTGTGGTAGATGAACGGGGCAGGTCACTCAGTCTTTGAGGTAAAGAGATGCAAAGAAAAGTATCAGGTCAAAGAAGAAAAGATGATACACCTGCCCACAGAGTGTGAATTACAGATTTGTCACCACAGGAAATATTGTTCTATTATAGTTATGACCTTGTGCACAGGCAAATATTATTTAGAAATTCAATTCAACAAGCTTTATTGGCTTACACATACAGTATTTATTTTTATGTCTCTACAGATAAAGTGTCTTATACTGCTAATGGTAACAATGTAGCCATTCTTTTATTTACTTTATAGAAACCTGTTGTCGGAAGTAAAACAATTCTTGAGCATAAAATAGTGTTTCCAGTGGGGTTTTCACTGAGTCTTCAGAAAAGCAAATGGAAATGCTTTCATGAACTGCCCACGGGTGAATAGTATTGCAGCGAGCAGCAATACAAAACAGAAAAACTAACTTTTATTTATATAAAATGCCAGATTTGAAGAACAGCTGAAATAACCCGTGCTCTTCCTTCTTAAAGATTTCAGCTGTTGACCTACAGTAAGATTTTGAGTGTTTCTGTGAGGAGGAGTTGGATGAGAGAAGAAATCTTCCTTTGGTGGAGGTTGGCCTCTCAAGTGCACAGTATGGTACTCTTGTAGTTGAAAGTGTGTACATGTTTGCATGCGAACATGTGTGCCTGTGTGTGTGTGTGTGTGTGTGTGTACATCAAAGTTTTTGTTTCATGTATTTTCTCCCTGCTTATGCCCACCCTGCTGTGAGCTTGTGTGTACTTAGGTGTGTGTGAGCTTTGCTTCTCAGTCGACCCCCTATGAAGTAAATATTGCAGCGCTGGGAAAGCAGAGCCAAACAGACCGAGCCTGAGCAGAGGGGAAAATAGGGAAGACAACCTGCACACAGACCCTTCTTTATACCCCATTAATAACACAGTTCCACGAAGGACAGCCTGAGGCCAGCGAAGGTCTGTCAAGGTACTTCATTGTGCAGTAGGAAGTGAGTTGTTCATATGGTAATAGCTGCTGGAGTGGGTTCCTTCAAAGCCCGTTTGTTTTAGTGAAAGTTGTAGTCACTCATTGAAAGGGACTGGATGGAATGTGACAGGGTGCACTGCTGTTTAGTTACTGTAGCTTAATTGACCCTGAGAAAGGCGAGCAAAGGCGGGTAGAAGGAGGGAGGGAGGGAGGGAGGGTGCGGATGGAAACAGAGGAAGAGGAAGAGGGAGAGGCAGGGAGAGAGAGAAATGGACAGAACGGTAGGGGGCGAAAACCGAAACAAGAAATTGACAGAGACAGAGGGAAAGAAAGAAAAGAGAGCGTGTTTCATATCGGCAGAGCCGCTCTCTGCTGGAATCTGTTTATCTGTTTAGTCGACAGGAAAAGTCTTATTGGTGAATGCACAGCACAGTGAGATGGATTCCTCTGAAGTCCCTTCTACTAATGAGCAACTTGTCCAGAATCATCATCATTATAATTATTTACTTCATTTTTATTTACGGTTCCATTTATGGTTTTTCTATTTTTATTGCTTGCTGATTTGCTTTTTTATTTTCTGGGTCACGGAAAAGCTGAGTCTTGTCTTTTCTCATTAAGCTACATTAAGATAACAGTCATAAAGTTGCTGTGGCGCTGTGGGGATGCAAAATGTTTCTGCAAAATAAGGATTTCTTTACCTACATGGATGCATGGACCTGTACTTAGC
Source organism: Coranthus polyacanthus (assembly GCA_037367275.1). Taxonomy (NCBI): domain Eukaryota; kingdom Metazoa; phylum Chordata; class Actinopteri; order Kurtiformes; family Apogonidae; genus Coranthus; species Coranthus polyacanthus. Next base: position 21,377,107 of record JAPQRN010000027.1, on the reverse strand, counting down.
CTACCTTAAACACACTGAGCTAACATAACTAGTGAGTTGTTTTCCTAATTTCAGGAGCCTGGCCTCGTGGGAATATTTATTTTAGTAGGCTAACGGCAGTTTAACCCACAAACTTAAAGGTTCAATGTGTAAGATTTGCATTTGCTTATGTTAAATTTGTGCTGGTTGTGTGTTGATGTTAGCTAACTCCATTTTTAATGACCATACTGTTTTTAGTGCCTGTACACTGATTTCTATGTAGAGGCTGTGGGTTTTTTTTTTTTGTCCAGAAAGCCCTTTGCTCACTCTCAAGGTCTTCAGTGCCTCTTTTCTGCTCCTCTACAGTGGTAACTGTGTGCAACACTAGCTACCGTTAGCTTAGAAACGGAGTTGCTAACGAATAACAAGCTTAGAGCAAACTCCGCGTAAACAAATAAGCACCTGCGAAGCTTACATAAGGAATCTTGTACTGAGCAACTGAAACTGACTGAATTATTTTCCCAGTGTCTGTGTGAAATCTGAGTCTTTAAAGCTCTTTTTCTGCTGGAAATGTGCCCACTGAGATCATTAAAGTTTCATCTTATCTTTATGTTTACTCAGGCTCAGCTGTACAAGGATGTCCCTTTGGAAGACAAGGCTTTGATAATACTTTATTTGTATAAGTTCTCATATTCAATGCCAAGTTGTTTAATTTTGCAAGAATACAAAGTGTTCAGTGGAAATATATATATATTGCCTGTGTGTTTTTGTATGTGTGTACATGCCTGGGTGGGTGATTGTCTGCTCTTCCCCTGAAGCCATCACTAGGTGGGTCTAATCTGACACATATGATGGATGAAGACAACAAAGCACCACATACACTCTCTCTCTCTCTCTCTCTCTCTCTCTCTCTCTCGTTGTACTTGGGCGGCATCATCACCTTACACCCTGATTTTTTACTCAACATTCTTCTGAACACCAGTTAAAAAGAAGTAGCAAGGCCACAGACAGAGACATAGAAAATTAGATAGTAAGACCTGTCCCAATTTTCTGTCTCCACGGTTTGAAATCTCTCTTCTATCTCCACTCTACCCCGAGGTCAGGAGCTAATCAAAAATGTAGGGACCTCCACAGACCTTGGTCAGCCTCCCCATTATTTGGGTTAAAGCTGAACTGCAATCGGCGGAGCTATTTTAAGGCGCCGGCTGCTGCTCTCTCTGTACTTCCTATATCTCTCAGAGGGAACGCAGAGTCATTGATCAATTGCCTCGAAGCCCTGCTGCAACCCCAACTCATGTCCGCTCGACTCAGTGAGAACCCACAACAGCTTTCACCTTCAGATGGCTTATACACGGCTGTAAGGAAATGAAATATCAATGCAAAGAGAAATAAACAGTTGAAAATGCTTTAACCGTTGGCCTCTGTCTTGAAAAAATTCTGCTTACTGTTATGAATTGTCGTCCATAAATGAGAACCTCAGACCCCGTGCCCTGTGCGCTGTTTGAGAGTAGAAAAGTTTTTGTCATATATATGCACTGAAACAAAGATGAAATTCTGTCTCACTGTCCAGCCAAGAATTAAATAGAATGGTTGATACTGAACAAAGAGCCCATGTGGATTTCTTTGAGAGTGGATATTTTTCGTTTTCTGTTTTACTGTGATGCTGCTGTTCACAGGAGAGGCTTTTGTCTGTTTTTTTTATATAATGACTTTTTGGAGTGGATCATTTAACTGAAGTGTGAATACACATATTTTCTGTGCTGGATAACACTCTTTAGTGCTTGGCATTTGAAGCCGTTCCTATGGTGAAAACACAGATTACTTCATAAATTCTAACTTTGAGAGACATCTGTGGGAAAATGTCACAGGAAATTATCCATAGATGTCACAACTATGCACTAAAGTGGGTCATTTTCTATTATTTTAATGGTTATTTGACCATGTATGGGGTGATTGTGAAGGCTTAACCTTTTCTGAAAAAAGTCCCAAAAAAACATATTCATCTTCCTCTCTGTTTCTCCCATGTCATAATCTCTTAGCTCTTTGCTGATAGTCAGTCCAGAAAAGGTGAAAAGAAAAATGAGTATGTTTGTATTAGTGTGCTTAGTGAGGGTTAGTGCCAGACTGTCTACATGCAGTTTGCATGGCTAATCTCTCATATAAAAAGTCAATATAATCTGTTTTTCCAAGATACAAGGAGACTTAAGGGATGTTTGAATGTTAGAATATCTGAAATGCGTAGGCTAAGTAATTCAGACAAAATCCTCTTGAGTCTGAGTCGTGATGTAATGACTATGGATAATTTTGACTAATGAAAAGCATTTACCCAAAGTACAGACAGGGAGAGGAATTAGCATTTTCTATAAACGCTTGTATTGAAATAAATATGATCAGATGGCTTTCAAAAACCCCCTTTTTTCCCTTAAAAGCTAATCCAGTTCCACTAAGCTGTGGGGGTGGGGCTCGCTCAAGTGATAATGCAACTATTGAGACATTGTGTCATTCTGACATGTGTTCGGTTCACCAGCAATCGGGGTTGTTCATTCTAAAGTTCTCCCTGCGCCTACTCAATCACCACTTTAGTTTACATAGCCCGTCCTGCAGTTTGAGGTTCCTGCTGCAGACTCTCCTGCTATGTCTTTGTTTGTTTTGGTAATGGATTCCAAGTTGCTATTGTTGCTTATGTCACTTGGTGATTGATGGAAAAAATTCACCTTCTCCTAACCCCCTCCCCTTGCAAAGCCATCCTTGTACGCCTCCAGGCTGAACACACAGTGAGAAGAGCAAGTTGTGTCCTATTCTCCTGGTGAAGTGACTCACTGGCATCCGGATGCTCGTTTTTTTCTTTTTCTGGACAAGCAGACCATGCCTTTAAATCATGAGAGAGACCTTTCGAAAAACAAGGTTGAATCTGAGTGGCTACGACAGTGCAACCTCCAAAAGGAAGGCTGAGATTATATGCGTGGACGGTTTGGGGGTCCCTCTATTCATCGGCCTTGTCACCCCATGGGGGAGGACTAATTGGTGGCCCCAAAGAGCCCTCTGTTTTGTCCCGGTGCTCACAAAGGCATCGGGGTGCGGTCACACACTGAGGGGAGGGTGGAGGGAAGCGGCAGCGGGGATGGAGAGAGGAGCAGGTTTCCCATAGAAGAGTTGGCTGGGATGAACCGGAGGGGGGCCTCGCCAGTGGGTTTCAGGGGGACACGAAGCACTCATTCACTCACTCACTCACTCATTCACACAGACACACACACACATACACACATAGAGACGCTCAGTGGGGGATTCTGGTGCCAGTTGCTGGCCTCCACTACTACAAATGATCCAAGACTGACCCACATAGTCAGCCATGTGTGAGGCTTCCCTTTATCCCGCAGCTCAGTTGAAACATTGAGTTATGGGTGTTCTCTGGTGCTCCCTGCCTTCTCGGCTGGGACTGCACTGGGGCCCCATGTGGGCTGACATTGTTCACCCCAACCCAAGGACAATGAAACTGTTGGCTGGGCCAAGAGAGAGAGGGTGAAGAGGAGAGACAGAGAGAAGGAGATTGAGATGGACAGAGTGAATAATTGAAAGAGGAAAGGAACGGGTGAAAGGTACAGGCAGAGATACAGGAGGTATGGAAGTGTTTGGGGGTGAAAAACACAGGGAGCGATAGCATCTTTGTTAACAGAAGGGGAAGAGATAAGAAACTGAGATGACAGAGGTGACGGGGAGAGCGAAAGATAGGCATGAGAGATAGAGAGAACGAGGCAGTAAGACAGATGGTGAGACAGACAGCGGGAGTAGGAGTGAGCCAGTAAAAGACGGTATTGATCGCAGTGTGTGCTGGGTGTCTTCAGTTGTCGTAGCTGGATCCAGAGCGAGGTCGTTAGTGTCTGCGAAGCATGGAGCCATGGACATTAGTGGCTCTTTAACAAACTCTGTATTGATTCAGGCTTAGAGGAAGACTCACATGTATACCACGGGATAATGTCCTGCATGTAATTAGCACCGTTGCTCTGATAGTGCATTCAGTGACATTGCACAGGACATGGGACATAATTTCTTCTTTAATATAACGTGTTACGTAATTTAATAATTTTCAGCTGTTTTTATGAGCCTGTCTCATATTCATTCTGGATTTAAGCATTTAGGCATTTAAAAGCAGCTGATGAAGCTAATACTAATAGTTTATC
>JAPQRN010000027.1:21332661-21369870 GCA_037367275.1 Coranthus polyacanthus | reverse complement strand
ACTGTGAGTTGCCCTCATCATGATGGCCTCATTATGACAGAGTTGAATTGTGTGTGTATGTGTGTGTGTGTGTGTGTTTGTGAGTTTGAGTAAGATAGAAAAAGAAAGAGAGAGAGAATGACAGACACAGCTCCATAAAGAGTGCATGCTTGTGCTCTCATGTGCAGCATGTTCATTCACTCTCTGTATGTGTGTGTGTGTGTGTGTGTGTGTGTGTGTGTGTGTGTGTCTGTCTGTGCGTGACCATGCTCCCAGGGTATTCCAGTGTGTTGGCTTGCTGAAGTGTATCAACAGGATGTTTCTTTTCAATGAACACTTAAGGTAGAACATCTTCATACTGCAAAGGAAGAGGACTCCTGGTTTCCAGGAAAGCACGGAAGGGTTTATGTAATAATTCATTAGAAAACACATCTTCACATATACATAAAGTTCTCTGGCTTTCTATTGTTACTGCTGTGCCCAATTTTTCCCTTGACTGTCTATACTGAGAACTCATACATTATGCACATCACACAAGAGATCTAGTTTGCTATTTGAGAAGAGCGAGAAAAGTATGACTCCATAGCGAATTATTATAACACACACACCACAGTGTTGTTTACACAGTCTTATATATTCAGAAAGAAAAGCCAAAAGAAAACTAATGATTGGGGGTGATGTTTTATACTTTTCCCTTGCCTCCCTATATCTTTAATTCTGCTTCTTAGAATTAATAAAAAAGAATACTGCAGAGGCGAAGGGGGGATTTATTTGCATTTGCATGCCACGCTTTTCGATGCCATTCTTTGTTTTCTTTTAAGTAAACATGAGTGTATCCTGCGTGTTGCGACACATCTCCCCTTTCTCTACATTCACCATCCCTCTTTCCTCCTCCCTTTCCAGGCTTGCATTTATCTCACTGCTCACTTGTGGAGATTATTTGTGGTGCCTCGTCTCCTCACCCCTCTTCATCCTCCCTACACATACACACAGAGCCCTCATATTTACACCCCAATCTCTGCAAACTCATGCCCTACTTTTACTCCCTCTTCTCTCAAGTAGTGCCATCTCCCCCTCTCCTATGTGGATTCTTTCTCCTCTCTCTCGTCACCCCCCACCCATGGCCCCACGTCTCCCATTCACTCATTGGTGCCATCGCAGACGCATAATAACTTTTAATCACCAGTCCTCCCTTTGCACCCGGTGTTTCATTATGGCCTTGGCTCCGCTCCCTACCCAGGCGATTCTGATTGTTGCTGGAGCTGCTCTCACCGAGCTCCTGCTTGATTAGTAGAAAAGAAAGAATGAGCACAAGGGGGAGAACAAGAGGTGAGAACGATAAAGACGGAAACTGAGCAAAAGATATAGTATTTGCTCAGGGAAAAGTACACTGTAGAGAAAGAGACAAACAATTACAAGGAGTAACAGCATCAAAGAGTACCAGCAGTGTTTGCTGGAGCATGAGAGCGTCGGCCAGCCTGCCAGTAACAGACGTCACCTTTGCTTTTAAAATAGTTAATCTGCTACTGAAAGGACAATGACCGCTTTAAGTCCCTCACCTCACTCCCTCGCTCTCCTCTTAGTCCCTCCCCTGAGCTAAAACCCTCTGAGGTGCATTTCTCGGATTAGCTTCTGCTGTTGTTTCATCTCCTCAGCTCTAACACCAGCCTGAGATGCAAATATGCCAGTTATGTGCAGTATACTGGGAAACCCATGCATGTGAGGGTATGCTTGAATGGGTGGGGGCTTGTGATGTGAAAATCTGATGCGAGAAAACACAAATCTGGTGCTATTAATTTGGCTATTTATTTTGCTTGGTGTATAACTTGTCTGAATATAAATGTATGTTTAGGAAGGAGCACAGAGTCAGTATCCAATCATGTTTATTATAAACAACAACAAAGAAAAAGGGCTAATATGAGAGATGCATATTGATCTTATGATCCCTTCTGGAGTTGCTGCTAGCACGTGTATTCAGTGATACAAGGATCTTTGGTACTTGCCTTCTGTCATAGTCAGGCTCTGGGGAGGTAATTTTACCTTGAACAATCTCAAAAAGTGTAACACAGATGTGGCTTGATTTTGATTCCGTTGCACAGTATACTAGGGCTTGTTTGATTATTATTAGAGATGCTATGAACTGTACTGACATATCCTGTTTTTGTTTTTTTATAAGAGATTATTTTTTTCTTTTACAGCACAGATTATCCTGTCCATTTGGATTAATATGATGCAATGTCTGGATTTTAACAGTGATACACATCATTAAAATACACAAGAACCATTGAAGTCTGTGAGTCCTTCCATCAACTGACTCTCATCACGCTGTGTCCAAAACATGATATATGTAGATGGATGCAGATTTTGACAATTATTTGGGACGTGTAACACTCTTGAAGTGAACCTGTTGCATGTTAAAGTTTACATAATAAAAGAAAGCTGAAATTACACCCCTATTTAAAAGAGATATTCCATGTTTATTTAATGTAATGGTATCTCCTACTACCATGCCAGCCTTTGTATTTGAAACCTTTTACCTTTGCCCTCTCTCCTCATACAACCCTCTTCCCATGAGTCAGCTGCGTGTCCTCGTGGTTTGCAGTGCTGCTTTGGCATGAGGGGATTAGCTACCGCCTCTCGGTGTTGTCCACCCTCCGATCTCATCAGCCAGTCAACACACACCAAGGGGCAGCAGTAGACAAGTAGTCTAGAGGACCATTTTGCCTCTAACAGGCAGTTTTGACAGCCCTTTAGTTGACAGCTTCAGTTTCTGCGAGATGTAGAAATGGTGTCAAAGGCTAAACAGATGTCTGTGCAAGCATACGTGTGTGTTCTGGACTGATTCTGTTGAAATGGCATAGATTCAACATGACAAAGATACAGGCAGTGTCTTTTTACATGCTTGTTGCTCTACCCTCAAGAGAGGAAGTAGTATTTCAAGAGAGGCGCTGGCCATTGAACATTTTTCCAGGCTCTGCTGTAAATACATTTTGACACAAAACCAGCTCATCTCTCTTCTCTCTTCTCTTAAGGGAGGATGTCGTTGCCACATCTATACCTATAGTACCTTTGCTAACTTTTTCCACAGCCATCCCTTGTAATTGTCTCCTAACCTGTCAGTGACTGATTAGAATTCATCGTCTTAATGTGCCACAGGGGGATGAATCTCTATGGCATCAATTCACAGATGGCTTATCGTTGCAGAGGAAAAATGAAAATGAAAAATGAAATCTTGTGGAATGCTGCACTGAATTGGTTCCTTCAGAAACTAGCGATCTGAAGTGACTACCAATTAACCACCCGAACTGAGAAAGAAACAAAGGCGCTGGATGATTAGACGCTCAGTATATAAATGTGTATTACACATGCTAATGAATTATGCCTATTTTGGTTGGGGTTTTTATGTTCTTTTGAAGTGCTGCAGGTGTACTCTGCTTGTACAAATATGATTAAAACAGCGAAAGACGGACATGTTTTTTACTGAATATTTATCCTGGTGGCTAGAAATGTAATATTACACAGTTATGAATGACATTTTCAATATCAAATTTGCAATTAATTGCAGTTAGTCCATAAACACATGATACAGGCAAAGTTGGATAAGCAGTAAGAGAACATGTCTTTTAAGGAAAAGAAAAACAAATCATAAGTGCAGAAACTAGGATAAAACCCAGGGGTGGTATTGCATTGCACTGTCAGATTTAGTTAAACAAAAAACAAAAAAACAAAACAAAGCACTGGCACTATTGCTAATTATCCCATTGCTCTATTATCCTCCTTTTAGAGCTTTAGTTAACACAGTTTTAAGGTCAAGATAATCTGCAGATCCTTTCCTAACAATGAGACTAGATGCTCCGGAGGATCCGCACTGCACTTGAGCTTGTAAGTCAATTACACAAAGACAGCGTTTGCATTTAACAGGCTACTCTGGGTTTTAGTTTCAGTAAAAAGGAGGAGCATTAGAAATCCTTGAAAAAAACCCCCAAAACAACGGAAGAGGAAAACTGAAGGAGTGCTGAAAAACGTAACTTTATGATTTCTAAGTTGGTTAAAGTCCCTCTCTCATAAGTAGTTTTCTAAATTCCACAGGAGTATTCTCGTTAATCCAGCTTGATCAGGGTATTAAGCCTCAGCATTGTCTGACAAGATAGCTCCTTTGCATTGTTTTCTGTTTAAAAATTGCATGTCTGTGGAATTAAATGCACAAACAGTTAAATGGTTTAAGTTGCCGGATGAGCAACTTGATCCTCTTATGTCTTTAGGGGCCCTAACTCTGTCAGTAAGGCACAGATTTCATTGTTGCAGTTAGTAGACTGTAAAGAGCTGTCTTGAAGGCTCTTTCTGTGATTGTGTGCATGCATGTGATGCTACGTGCCCTGTCCTTGGATTAGAGATAGCTGAGGTACTGGTGGTAATGGTTTGGATGGAATTATATCTGGATGAATGAAAGGAGTTTTGGATGGATGGATGGAGAGATGGAAGGGAGGGCAGGTTACCTCAGGGACTCATCAAAAGAAGACAGAATGTGGGAAAACAAGAAGAAAGACAAAAAAGGAGTGCATTGCCTATCCTCCTTTTTCCAAGGCCAGTGTGACAGCAGCTGAGGCCTGCTCACCGTTGTTGCTTTTAGCTGAGTGGATATTTGAACCCTGAGCAACCCTCTGCCTGTCTTCCTCTGTCTCCTCCTCCCACCTCTTCGCTGTTTCATTTTGTGTCTTCAATTCCATTAAGTTGATTTACATTATTCAGACAAACTCATTAATCACGTTTCCCCTGGATATAATCTGCTTGTCAATCTAAACTCTGGTGAGGAGGAAGGGAGGGAATCAAGAAAAAAAAAAAGAGCACAGCAGAGGTAAAGAAAAATGAGAGAGCCAGATGGATTATGTTCTGCTGGAAGGTTGCTTGGACAAACCAGCCAAAGCAGCGCGGTTCACCGTGATTACGCTCATCTTTATAGATATTTTGTCTGCATGAAGAGAGGCAGACTTGTTTTTATCTCAAGAGCCAGATGGACACGAGGAAGATAGAAAAACACTGACAGAGAGAAGAAGCGAAGGGTACAGACAGGAAAGGAAAGACAGAGACAGGGACAGAAAAGGGAATAGAGGTAGAAACTGAGAGAGAGAGCGAGCGATGTGGAGTCGGGGGAGGCTCCAGCCACAGTCTCTTAGTCGATGATGATGAATTACTTTGACAGAGACAATCAGGATGAAATGTTAATGTGAGTGTGCCAGAGGATGCACTAACAGCCAGACTAAGACTCCTTTGGGGAAATGAGATGGTTAGTTAAAGCACACAAACACACATATACACGCACAAATAAACGCACAAAATGTAACAAATCAGAGAGGAAATTGAAGTTATATTTACTGTGGTTTCTTCATGTATCGCTGCAGTGTATGAAATGCCACTGCTCTCCTGACCTTTGTACACAATGAAAAGGTGTATGTGTATGTCTGAGCGGTGTAAGATATACAGTTCACCAGGGAATTATCAATTCTTTTTATTTTGAATCAAGATCAGTGAATGGGATAACAACATATAAGAAGATTTGGTGGATCTACTGGTGCATATGACACGTGACAGACGTAACAAGACCAGAACAACATAAAAGATGTAAAGAGAAGAAATGTCCTTCAAAGGCCTACTTTTTACTTTATACTTTGAATACATTTCAGAGGCTGTACTTTTTCACTTTTACTTGAGTATAGAAGTTGAATCAGTACTTTTACCCGAGTGTCTGTGCTTCTACTTAAGTAAAGAACGTGTGTGCTTTTGCCGCCTTTGTTGACTGGGGTTGGCCTAGTTTTTGCAGTCACTCGCTGCTACATATTTTGCGATGCATGCTTATGACTGAATTTCCTACTCTTATTCTTTCTTAAGAGAACAAGCAGAATCATCAGTCATGAACAACTGCAAAATAAAGGTGCACAGAGAAACTTCTACGGTCATGAATCAGCGTCTTCAGACTCTCAATCATTTATGTTTGATAAAAAGTATCTGTTCTTTTGTCTCCTTCAAACACTAAAGTGTTTGAAAAAAAAGGCCGACCTACCACATGATTCATCAAACTCTCCTGAAAAGTGGAGTGACGTGATAACTCTTCATCCTCTAAATAAACAGCTCTGATGGATGTGCTCAGCCAAAGAAAAGGAGACTGTTTTTGCACCTTTTCCTTCTCTCAAATCCACTTCTTCGCTAGCACACTCCAGCGGTCACATCCTAACTTCTCTTTAAACTCCCTCTTCAGATCTCTCCATGCACTGCGCAAGTGTATAATTAAGAGAAGCTGCTTTAAATCGTCTCATACCTGATCTACTGTAGATTTGTTGTCTGGCAGCCAGGCAGGCAGACAGACCAGGAGACAGACAAAGAAGAAGTCAAAGAGGCAGGCTGATAGGAAATAGCTTCATTTCTTTTCAGGGGGTTTGATTGAAAGGAAGCGGTAATCTTGGCATTAGCTGAACATCGCTGTGAGTGGGCTTGACAGGTTTCCCTTGGAGTTTCCACTGTGTAAAGCCCAGGAGCTGCAGGTAGACACACGCCCACTGTCTGACCGACTGTTCCCGACTGTAACACAACACCTGCAAGGGCATGCACATAACCACATCGCACAAAGACACACAACAGCTCATGACTGCAGTCTCTGTCTCCTCTTCACTCTCCTCACACTCCATCCTTCACTATCACTCAGACTGAGAACAACAGGTCACTTTTTATTTTCTCCTCCTCTTTCCTTATGTTGACAGGAAGTCGTAAATGTAGTTCTTTAGATGTTGCCTGAGAAGACAGGTTGCAAGGTTACAAGGTTAAGATAAAAGCCAGAGGAGCTGCTTGAGGTTTTTTAGCAGAAACCTTTTGTGTGGTATATTCTTATGAACTCTATTCTCTTTGTGTGAGTGGTTGAAACAGAAGTCTCTTTAAAAAACCCCAAAAAAACCCAAAAACTAATCACGATTTGTAAGCGTGAAATGGTGAAATGAGAGGCTGTTAAAGCTTTTATCACTTGAGAGGAACAACATTTGGTGAGTTAGTGTGTGAAAAAGAGAAAATAGATGAGAAAGAATAACTCTATCTTCCACATTTGAGACTGCACATTTTTAACAATCGTGCAGTGCTTTCACAAACTGTAAACAAGTTTTTCACTGCTCATTTGTATTCTGGATATGGTAATACTTCTGCGTGTCCCTTTTCTTTGCTTTCAATATTTACAATGGATTATGATGCATCTGTTGTTTGTTCTTGAAGGGTACATATTTCTCACAGTGTTTGGGTTAAATCCTGACATCTCCTAAGTGTCAGTGCTGATGAATAAAGATCTTTACTTTATCAGAATATCCTAAACCTATTTGGCTGAGAGTATAATCCTTAGTAGTATTTATAATACATAATTTAAACAAAAAGAGCTGAAAAAGACAATTGTTCCTGGGTAAACCTCTTTTTATCTTTGTTTATCTGTTCTTTTTGTGATATGGAGAAGGTATGCATTAAACGCTGCAAACCCAGCTCAGTGCTCTGTCATTAGTAATCTGTTCCTTGAAAGCTGCACAAGCATCTGGCCTGGTTTGTCCTGGCCTAGCTCGGCTCAGCTCAGCTCAGCTCAGCTCAGCTTCAGCTATGAGATCCCACAAGGGAAATTTACAGCTATGATGTATAGCCCTAGCTGGTGAATTAATGCAACATTTCCATTAGAAAAATTGCATGACACAGCTGATATAAAGAGTTAGTGATCACAAAGATGCTGTGACACAGCATGGAAAATTACTTATCGGAGAACCGTCATCTGCGCTTTGCTGGAATTTGTGACATGAAGCAGCGACGGAGAATGCATTACATACCTATGGGCGGAGAGAGCTCAGGGAGTGAGATGCTGAGAAGGATCTAATGGCCAGTAAATGTTTCATTTTACATTTGATATAAATTTAGAATAAATTTCAATTATGTTGTGCATATTATAGCACTTATAAAATTGAAAGGAGGCGATTCAGATGTAATTTCAGATTGTTTTCCATGGGTTAGTACATGATGTTGAAGTCTCTGAAGGGCAGCCAGTGTTCATTGTAACTGTACACTGTAATTACAGCATAATTACTGTGCATGAAGAAATGAGAAATGATGCCGTGAGTCCTGCTTCACACAGCAGTAAACCAAACACAAGGTCAGGTTCTCTTTGCCTTCATGTACTGTATGTCTCATCTGTATCTATGTGACATTTATTTTTTCTTATAAGGCCTCCCTTTGAGGGTGAGTGTGTTTCAAAATGACCTCCCTTACGAAAACTGCGCATATCTTTAGTTGTCACTCGCTGTTACATTCATAATTAGCATGTGTACTTTTCACTCAAGCTACACAACCAGCCAACCATTTAAAGCGCTATGGGCGCTTGCGTTACAATTACATCACTTACAGTAGGCGACAACAGGACGAACAAGGAGAGAATTATATTTCTTTTCCCTATGCTGATCACATAACATTTCTAACTTGAATCACTTTTATCCTGGAGCTGTCTTTTAGACTGCTGCATAAATGAACTTGTAGAGCTGCAGAGCTGCTTCTCCGTATTGATTTTGTGGTATCATTATAAAGAATGCACCTCTCTTGTGGCGCCAATATTCATACAGCTCATTAAATGAACCTGACATTCTGTGTTTATTAGCTTATGCCTCTGTGTGAAACTTTGACGGTTTTATAATTTGCTTGACATAAAAAACATCACATCCATTTATAACTTGATGTTGCTACATTAATTATTGTCAGCTGGGAACTCAGGGTATCCAACTTACCCTTACTATACAGATCTACAGATCGTGAGTTAACTGAGGTTAATTTATTATCCATCCCCATGTATGTACAAACCTAAAGGGATTTGGTTTTCAGCTAATTGTTAAAGGATAATTAGCCTACACTGTTAAGTAGTCTTTGTAGTTAATGGGCTCAGCATCTTGAATAGAGATTTTATTTTTCATATATGAGGCTATTTCTTGTATGTGTGCATGATCGCAGCAAAGGTCACGGACACTTAAAGATTAAGTGCCTACAAGCAGTTAAAGAGCTTTTATTTATACATAGAGAAGGCCTATTAGTGGATTATATTGTAGGCCATTATAATTTACAAGAAATAACATTAAAATATTTTCTGTTAAAAACGTGCCAACTTGGTTAAGTGGTTGAAATAGATCGTTCTGTTTTCTTGTTGTCATGTGTATCTTAGTGTCTTACTGCTGACTAGCACAAACATGCTAGTGTTTGGTGCTGCGGGTTTGGTAACAGAGTAAGTGGTCTATCTGCGCTGATTGGCTTGGCTGTAATCAGGTTTAGAGACAGAGACTTTGGTTTCCTGTAGGATTAGATGCTTTACATCACCATGCTTGTCTTTGAATGCATCTTCCTGTCCTTTCTTTTCTGTCTTAATTTGTTTTAGTTACTTCCTGTTTCTCCTGCAATGTGATATTTGTGGCAGCCGAACTAAAGCTCATATGAAACTAGACTGTATTAGTCTTTCCCATTTCAGAGTTTAGCGTCCTCGTCGTGTTATGTAATGGTAATGGTAATGGTAATGGCGGTTACCACTCTGCTGCAGACTGAAAACAATTACTTGCAATAGGCTGTAGTGCACTGTGTAACACATTTTCTTTTCATACATTTTGTTTTTCACACTGCAGGCGTCACAATGATCTGCCTGCCTGAACATTGTCATGTCGTTCATTAGTTTAGAGCTGGATGCAAGCTCCATCACTCCTACAATATGGTCTGCAGAGATAACAACATTCAGACAGATTCATTCTGTATATGGCAATACAACTGCTACTGTGGTATAATGTGTTGTCAGTCAGTGACTGTGGCCTCATGCAGCAGCAGGATTGAATGTCCTGGTTTATCGGAGATGATTCATAATGCTGTTGGATATAATGCACTAGCAGAAAACAAGATACTCTGTTATCAGTATCACAATATCACGGGCTAACACAGAGCATAATTGTGTTTAGTTTATTCTGTTCTCCATTATAAAAATATGTTTACTGTCATGGAATAAAATGAAGAGAAACAGAGTCTGTGGGATGGGTTTTTATTTTATTCTGAAGATATATTTGGTGTTTTGTTGCAGGGAGCGCAGGGGATTTAAGACTTGGAGGAAACGGAAGAGAAAGAGAATGGGAAAGACTGTGATGTAAGATGTAACGTACAGAGACTGAACAAGATGGTTTGAACTCAGTGAATAAGAAAGAAAGAGTGAGAGAGAAAGATTGCCAGAGACGAAGCAAGTGTGTGCCGGTGGTGTGTTCTGTTCTCCCCCGACCCGTGGCCAGCACATTACCTTAATAGAGATTAGCATCATGCTCAGTCAGATCTGATAGGCCCGTTGCCGTGGAACGGAAGGCCAGCTAGCCAGTTATCTGCGAGGACACGGACTCAATCACTTAGCATAATGGAACCTGCACCAAATGAACAGGGAGCTCAACAAGAAAAAATGCTATTAGCGGAGCTGAAATGATTTTCTGTGATGGTAAAACAGAAAATTAAATCATAGTACATTTGCAGACCTGGTTACTGAAACAAATGGTGTGATTTAACAGCATTATTTACAAGGTAACATGGCATTTCATGTGTTTTTACCTCCACCTTTGATCACATAATAGATAGAGTTAAGGATGAAAACAATACGGTTTGCCACGTTGTTGATTTTGCAGTCACTAAAAATGCACACTTTGACAAATTGTCAAAATGTGGAACGGTTAAATGTGGTACAAAGCTATCTGAACAGCAAAAGGGATGATGGCATTATGTACACAATGAGGCACAGATAGAGATGGTATCACACCTTGTACAACTCTGAAGCACACCTATTATGTAGAAGCACAAGGCTGCGAGATGTGAAAACTGCACCAGATGGATGCAACAACAAAAAAACCATCACACCTCTTATTCAGTCCCTGCAGGCCACCCGCTTATATCCTCTGTCTGCTTTTGCAGTTTAGTTGCAAGGAGAGGAGAAGTACACAACAAAAACAGCTGTATGAGTGTAACAAAATATATCACAGAGGGACTTTTTGGATGCATTAAGAGTTGAACTTTTTCACCAGATGTCTTAACATGCCTCTGCTACTGAAGGTACAAGGTTAAATACTATCATCAAGGTCTCTGCCTCTGTGTATGAATTGAGGTCAAGTTGGTTGTAGACACTGATGCGCATGATTTTAGTTGCTATATACATACTTTCTACATATAAATTAATATCTATTTAGTCAAGGTCCAGCAAGGGTGAAAAAATGTATTTAATTCCTCCAACTCTCCTTGAGCCTTTTATACCCATGTAAAAACCACTTAGTAAGCCGCCGTTGAATATTGACTTTGAGATTTTTCTCATTTACAGCCCAAGCCTGTTGAGGAAAAGGGTTTGTAACTATCCAGTTCTGGGACCAGAAATACAGCTATTGTTTTATTGATTGCTCATCCTTTTTTATTTGTGGGAAAACTACCCCAGGAACACTGTGTCCCTTAACTGTGTCTCCCATATTCCTTTAAATACCCAAACTAATTTCTGCTATGACTCAAAGAACTTATGCATGAATTGCTGCAAGTCTATCAAACCGACCCTCTTCTAGTTAGTGAACTATTTTTTTACGCTTCTAGAAATTACACAAAAAATCTTTTTGAGGCTCATGCATTTTGGATTTAGGAATACTTAACCACAGACGCGCAGAAATGGATTTCTCTTCTCTGTTATGCTTTTCTGAGTTTACTGAGGACATAAACCTTAGAAGGATGTGCTTTACTCCTTCCCTGGAGTCGTTTTTGTTGGGTGAAGCATTTGCCTTTGCATTTATTCCAGTATCAAATACACATCTATAAACAAATTGACATATATTTGAAACCCCAGGCTGCCTAATTTAAAGCATTACTTGACTCACCAACTTTAGATGCTTGAAGTCTAAGGTCTGTATCATGACTAAGCATAGCATGGCGCAGCATCGCCTGAAGGCACCCCGCAGTCGGCCTTCGTAAAGTGAGTTTCCAAGTAAAATGTGCATTATGCCGTGTGACAGTTTCAACACCCCCATCGCTGCTCCACAGGGCGCTGTGCTTCAGTCAATCCAGGATCTCTCTCTCTGTGGAGTTAATGTGGCATTTAGCACAGTGATAATCTGACATCTTTTACTGCCATTTCCTCTGTGCTGCCCCTCAGGAAAAACACTGAGTCTCAGTTTGTATCTCAGCTCCGTTCGCACTTTTAACCAGGGTCAAACTAGAGACTAGACAGGTGGTCTTTACATAAAATGACCACTGGCTGTATGGATTGCCCAAACTTGCCCTCCTCATGTTCAAATGTATATAAAGGAATAATCAAAAGGAAGGCAGAGTAGCATTTGAGCAAAGAGATAATGGATCAAATGAGAGAAGGTGAAGGCCATGTGCCACCAAGCATGTCCTTATCAGCAGCAATTTTCTCTGCTCGGCCCACACCGCTCTGTATCAGCTGCCTCCATATTGATTAAGTTGCCCTCTGTGTATCATCGTCAGCGATGATTGACAGGCCTGAAAAAGGTTCTGGTATTTAAATGTGCAACCTCTTTCTTTTTGTGGGGTCAATATCCTAAGCATCTGTGGTGTGTGTGTGTGTGTGTGTGTGTGTGTGATGTGAGTTTGTGTTTGTATGTGTGTGTGTGTTTGAATGTGTCACAAAGCGAGGACTATGAATCATAAACGCTTTTTTCCAGACAAAGCAAAAGAACAGCTTGCCACCACAGTCGCCTTTTTCTTCTTTGCTGCAATTATTGTGAAGATGAAGAGAAGTGAAATGAGAATTAGGAAGAAAAGAGCAGAAAGATGGTTAGAAGTGATGGTGACACCATAACAAATGTTTTCATTGAAGGTGCAATTTGCAAGATTGAGATTCAACAGTATCATCAGAGGGCGGCAGCATTTTATCAGAGAGTTGTGGCGTTAGTGTCCACTGCCAAACTGACGAAATTCTGTGTATTTGGAATATTTTCACTGCTTTACCTTGCCATCAAACAGCCCTTTCTGATGGGGAACTGAAGTCCTTAATCAGACTCCCTTGACAGAAGCAGTCATTCTCCTTGCTGAACATGGGAGTTGCTGGTCTACGTTTACCGGTGCTAGCTGGTTAGCATGAGAACTGCTGAAGATACCTCTCAAATACAACACATAAACATCTTTGCCATATCGTTATTATTATAATTATTATTTCCTCTTACTCTAATGATAATTTTAGTTATTTTTTTGAATGCTTTAAAGTACAAATGTAACACCTTATACCTTTAAGTCTCTACGTTGTAGTGATGAACGTAGAGAGTACAAGTGGCTTTCGTCTTACATTCAAGAATGTTTTCCCTTTTGTGATGCGCATCCATAATTTAACTGCCTTTTTGTGTTATTTTTTTAGGCTAATGTAACTCCATGTAAAATACTTTGTCTATAGTCCTAAAACTAAGCTGCAGAGCTTTTTCCCGTGTAATTTCGTGAACTCGTCTCAGCCCCGGGTGCCTAACAAGTTCTTGACCTACTTTTAAAAACAATGTAGTGAGTTGTAGGTAGTTATCTCCTCTCATCTTCCTCCACGGTTGATTTCTGCTGGTGGCAGAGTTGGTGTGATGTCAGTTTACTTTGGATCATTCCCAGACAGAGAACACCCATTAACTCCCCATCTCCTTCCGCTCTATGTTTGATCTTTTCCTCTCCTTTCTTATATTCTTGTCACACTGTTTTCTTTTAGTTTTTACTCATCTTATTTTTAAATCTATAGTAATTTGCTGCAAAGACTGTCCTCAATGCATCCCAAAAAAGGATATCCATTGCTCGGCGACAGATAATTGTTTTTAATGATTAAGACGCAGAGAAGCATGTCTAGGCCTAATGGCTTTTACATCACAGAGGCAGAGTCATAAAGATAGCAGCTTATCTCCAGTCACTGAATGTCTTTGTTAGGTTGCTGTTTTTCCAAGTTGGCGTTTTGCCTCTGTACTCTCGCTGTTCTTCTGTCTCTCGTTCCTTCTCGCTCTTGTCTTTTTTGAGTCGTCTTTGGCCTGCTTCCAGAATCAATCCGTCACCTCTTTAAAGGGAGACGTTCGTGCATTTGGGCTCCTGCTTCAATGAAGGGCCTTCAGCGACAGGGTGCCTCATTCATGTCCACTTCATTGTCTTTTAATAATCAAACCATGATGGATTACCTCCTTACACATATTCATTTGAGAGCAACATCTAAGGGATGAAAAAGCGGGGAGGAAAAGGAAAACACCAGTATGCTTTTTGATAGCTCAAGGACTATTTGTGGGAGTGCGCATGTGAGTGTGTGTCTGTGTTTTTGTGCTTATATTGGATGCTTGTTTGGCTTTTCTTCCCAGATAGAAACACAGGTTCCTCCCTCATGCTCTCCCTCTGTTCCCTCCTCTTATCGAGGCCTCCTGGGTTCAGGCAGACAGCTCCTCCTGTCTTTTCTCTCTGATTTATCAGGCCAGGGCTGACAAGTGTAAACACCTGCCAGGGTATCCACCCCCATTTGGGACCCCTAGGTGGTTGGATGTGTGCCATTTTTTATCCCCATATGGTGGATCAATGCATTATTCTCACCTTGCTTTCTTTCCAACCTTTTCTCCTGGGCCTTCTTCAATTCTGCGTTCACACCTCGCCCAAAACACTATTTCCTCCAGTCTCTTCCCTTTTCTGTTTTTCTCAACAAGGTGTTACCATGAATGGCGGTCTATTACACTGTTACGTTTAGCAAAATGGAATTTATGTGGCGGAGTTGTAAAAGTGTACAGTTTTAGTGGTGTATGGTTTTTTTGTGGGGTGGGAGTATTCACACCCCCCTGCAAGGTCTGTTTCTACTCTGTAACACGGTGAGATTACCACACAGCAGTCACTTCTAAAGTTTCTGGAATTACCCAGGTGTCATTCATCTGCCTGTAAAATCACTTTTATTCAGTTCCAGCCACCCTGAAAAGAAAAATACAGATAATACTGATAGAAATCTCCTTTGTCTACCAGATATCCTTTTTACTTTTATATGTGTTTACCAAAATTGCCAAAAGCATATCTTGGCTTTTATCTTTAGTATTGAGACATCCAGTTACTTTTAGCTTTTATTCACCCAGCTTTTGAGGCACCTCCAACTCAGTGTACTTGCTCTGAATGGAGCTGTGTTTTTTGTGCTTTCGGCATTTAAAAAAACAGTGTCATAATCAATCCTAACATATCTCTCCATAAAAAAATTCACTGTTACTCTGCATAGTCCACAAGGCATCTGGTGACTAGTTTTCTCTGATATAATAATCCACATGACAGTGAGGTCTGTGGATTATCATGATCAACAGAGTCAAACATGTTGACCTCTTAGAACTTAAATTTGGCTATGTCAACCCTTCATGCCACCATGTCAATAAGATACTGAGCTGATGCAAAACTAAGAACACATTATGTAGTGTATTCTGTTGTCATATAGCTATAAAAACTCAATTTAAAGATACAAATAGCAGCACCTCCTCCAAATGTGGTGGCTGGCCATAATTACAGACATGTAGCATCACATTGCCAGTAAACAGCCCCTTCTCTTTGGCATTCCTGTCATCTGTAAACCCTTCAGCACCAATCTGTAGACATTACCAAGACTGCCAAATATAAACACAAGCCGACTGCACTCATATCAAAGCTGTCACACAGCATTTATAGGAAGCTGCTACTTTAAAACCTTCATATGGGACACTTCCTCTGTGACCATGAGCAAAAACCTAAAAACTGAAGTATCTGTCTCTGAGATGTCTGACGCAATTTGATCACATAAGTGTCACACAACAAAGTCAGGAGACAGACCAGACAACCTTATGTCCTCAACCAACGGGTCAGCTATTCGTTACAGCTGTGTTATTTGAAGTTACTTATATTCATAGCAGGCATTCCGAGTATGTGCCAAGGAATGGTCATGGAGCAAGTGGTAAACAACACACAGACAAACACAAACATGTGCAGAAGCATCAGTCTACCGTCAACAGGTCAGCGCTGATGTAATTAAATGCTGTTCTCTCACTTCATTGAACATTCACCCAACGGGGGCCTTCAGGAGATGAATGGCTGGGACCTTCTCAACCTTAACCAGTTGTGTGTGTCTGTGTGTGTGTGTTGGGGGGGGGGCGGGTCGGCCTTGTGTGTCTTTCAAGTTGTTTTTTCTGTTAACTAGGCTGGCAATCCAAATGTGTGACTAGCGGTTGGGTAACATTTCCTTCCTTTTCCCCATGTGACGCTCACCGTGGCTGACCTTGTCACTGTAATAAATTTGCATTAATCACGTGTATGTTTTACCTTCGAGGAACCACATCTAAAATGTTGGTGCAATAGTAGCAATAACATCATTAAGCCCGGTAATGTGTTTATTGTTAAAGCTAATGCTGTTTGGTTCAGCTGCCCTCATGGGGCGACTCAGTGTGGATTGGAAAAAGGTATGAATGTGTGCCTGTATGTTTCTACTTTGAGTTGTATGAGGGTTATGATTAAAATGTTGTTTGTTTATTGCTAATATAGTTTAAGGGTTTTTGAATTCTTCTTGCAGGAGTCTGTCTTTGTCTGTGGTTGTTTGCTGTCATGTCAGATACAAGGTGACTGTGAATGATTGAAGGAGTGTGTGTGCACATGTGTGTATAGTTAATCAAAAGACGGTGAGGTATGTAGAGGGATTCTGGGGGGTCCTTGTGTTTTTATTACCTGCTGGTGGCCTCCTGCTAGCATCCAGCTTGATTAACTCTCCCCTCTTCCCCCTCTCTGCTTTTCACACACACACACACACACACACAGCCAGCTACTTTATCATTGCAAGAGTGCGGGAGATGTAAAGAAAAAGCAGCAAAGGTTCTCAAAATGTTATTATCTATTAAAAGCCTGAGGAGGAGGCACAGGGCTCCACTGTAACTCTTTATGTCTTTTCTTTGGTTGTTTTTCAATGAGCGCTTTTACAAGAGAGGAATACACACACTTCCACCTGTGCAAGTGTGGTTTTTCACTGTGGGTAATTTACCATATTGTTGAAATTTAAGCATGTTTAATCCTTGATTCCTGCCTGGATCCTCATTTTCTCTGTGTATGTGCCATTAAACAGTCTGCAATGTTGTACAAAAGTAGCATTTTATACCAGGATTTAGCACACACATTCACATACGCACAAGGAAGCTATTTGCTCCACCATAAAAAAAGAGTGTAACTCGGTAAAGACAGCCTGCATCTTGTTCCCTCCTGTTACTCATGTGTCCCGCTGGTAATGAAAGGGTTAGGGTTTCACTTAAGTCATTTTGTGCTCAATTTATTTTGTGTATCAAAGGAGATGGTGTAAGATTGTTTGACAAACTGGTTTTAGCATTCAATTACACCACATTGATAAAGATGGAAGAAGAGATTCTCGGCACGTGCAAGATAAATGTCTGGCTCAAAATGAATCTCCTGAGATTAATTTATGCAAACAATAACAGTACAGCATCTACACTCATATGGGAGATACAGCTATTGTTTTTCATTTCACATTTGATTTTGGCTTCGAGTCCTCCCAGAAAATATGATTATACATACATTCATGTTTAGCTTGTTAGCCTTGTTATTTCCCTCACTACACAACCTCCATTTATCATTAAGTGTTTGCTCAGCTCCCTCCGGGCTAAACTCTGCTTGTGCCTACTTCCTGCTCATCAATCAGTCAATTACAAGAGGATTTCTGGGTCAAGGTTCAGGTGAAAAAAAAAAAAAACACATTTCAAACTTATGCATCAATGTTTACTGTACCGTATAGAGAAGAAAAAGAGACTGGCAATTTTTATTTACAATTCGACCAAAGTTGGAATGCACATAGCAAGTCAACCTTCGCTGTATAATAAAGGTGAGGGAAAATCCATTTCAGTGTTTTCTCTTTTCATAAAATATGGAGTGCAGAACAAAAAACAGTGTAAGGATAAGAGGAGGAGGCCAAGGAGTGAGAAAGGGGGGGGGGACAGAGCGGCTTGTGAGATCAAGGTCGTATCCAGGCTTTAGTATTGGTATTCTCCTCAGTGTTAAAGTGATTCTCCCAGTGAATAGTGTTTTCATTCCTCTCCTGAATGTGATTCACAGGAGCATGGAGAGAGAGGGAGAGAGAGAGATGACAAAAGAGAAAGTAGTCTCCCCTCTCCTTCTTTCTCTCTCTCTCTCTATCCATCCTTGCCCCTGTTCGTTCCTCCCCTCGGACATACAACAGCGAATGAAAATACAGTGTGGGGTAAACAAATTTTATCAGATTGGAGCAAATGAAATCAACAATTTTATTCAATTCTTCATCCCTGAAGCATCCTCCTACCCTATCCACTCAGCAACATCTCACCCAAGAAACTCCAATGAAAAAAGAGAAGTGGCTTTATGCAAATTAAATGCTTTATTCTTGATTAGATTACAGACGCAATAATTGTCTTGGGTGATTTATGGGCGTAATTTGTTGCCACAAACTGCGGTGAGAAAAACTCAGTTGCCATGGTGCATGCAATGAAGACATTAGATTAAGGCAGTTTAGGGTATCTGCAATAAAATGTGCTTCAATGGGCACATATACATTACATCAAAAACTTGTCTTGTTAAGGGAACGTTGTTTTGGTAAAAAATTAACTCAGAGTGGTTAAAAACACCGAGATGTCTCTCAACCCACCAGTGTGGGTTGTTACACCTGCTGAGTGAAAATGGAGTCAACGGTTGACATTTAAGATAGACTCCAAGTGCAATAGAGAAAGGTAAAGAGCAAGAAAGTCTCCAGGTGGCTTTTAAAGCATCGCTTTGGTAAAACAGAGTGTTTAAATAGCTCTAGTGATTCACTGATTTAGCTTGCAGTAGTCATCGGCCTGCAGGATTTGGGATGGGGGATTGCTACCATAAGAGGAGACTGACAAGTGGGAAATTAGGTACTTGCCAAGCCATCCGCCCCATCTCCAGGTACAGCTGATAGTTTACAGCAGGCTAATCTCAACAAGAGCTCTCCCACTTCACTAAGACCCTGTCACAAAGAGAGAGAGAGGGAGGGAGAGGGAAACAGAAGCATAGAGATCTTCTCTGCCTGACATCGATCTATGACGCATATTACCACCCTAATCCAATTAATTCTGTTTCGCTTGCAACATAGCTCACTTGAGTCATCGAAAATGCATATATAAATATATCTCTGACAGACTGCAACGGGCCGTGCAAAATGCACAAACAGCTAATTCAGGTGGACTTGAATTTGTTTGGATAACTTCTTTCTTTTCCTGCTCTCCCCGAACGCAGCAAAGAAAAGTAATTGAGCAGGCAGTCAGGTGAAAACAGATTTGTTTGACAAACTTTGTTTTTTCTCTCTCTTTTTTCCTCCCCTCTGCATTCCCAATCTCACCCCCTTCATTCTTCTCTCTCTCCTCCCTTGTCTACCTCATCTGTCTGTCTTTGTATACAGGCTGAGGTAAATCTGTAGCAGAGGACCAGCAGCGGCAGCGTTGGTGCGACCATGAGGTCAGAGGCCTTGTTACTCTACTTCACGCTACTGCAAATAGCCGGGGCGGGCTTCCCCGAGGACACCGAGCCTATTAGTATCTCACACGGCAACTGTGAGTATAACTCTGTTTTTCTTTCTAACTTCATTTTTTTTCTTTCTTCCTTCCTGCTCCAGTCTTTCTTCCTTCATGCTATCTTCCTTTATTCCTTCCTTCATTCCTTCTTTCCATCCTTCATTCTTTCTTTCTTTCTTTCTTTCTTTGGAATGTCTTTTCGCTCATTACAAGTCCTGCCTCGCTCTTTCCCTGAACTCTTTGCACCCTATTCTTTGTCTTCCACTTCTTACCCCATCACAAATCCCTCTCTTGGTATCTCTCTTACTTGTTCTATCCTTTTGCTCCTCCACATCCCTCTCAACCCTTGCTTCCTCTGCAGCCCCCACCTCTACGCTGAATGCATTTGAAGGCACAGGGTGTAATTTAGCGCCCAAGGATACACACACTAAAATGAACGACTTAAAGCAGCATTTGAAACGGAGCCCACCCCACATCAAAGGATAATCTGCTGTTTTACTGTTGGGCTCCTAATGCTGTGTGTGATAGTGTAAATGCTGTGGCAGGCTATAAAGATATGGTCATTGTTTCCTCGGTTTTTCTCAGTGTTTTTCCCTCTGTCCTGCTGTATCTCCTGGACAGGAAAGCTGGAACAGTAGCCAACCCGCCTCACATAGACCTGCTCCTATATCAGAGTGTTTATTCAAACCAAGCACTTTCATCCAAAGCCACTAACAATAGAACAATTGCACGGTACAGTGCAGCACATTTTTAGTCTACAATTTACGGCTAAAGTTGACTTCAACCAACAATTGTGGTGAAGTTTTTTTCATCCAGCTTAGACACATGGGTTGTCATTAGATGCACCGGAAAAACTGAAATTCATAAAGTTGTAATTCATGTTGTTATTTTAGTCACTATAGTACGTTTTACCTGGATTTAATTTTGGACTGGTTTTCTATACTTTCAGACACAAAGCAGTATCCAGCATTTGTGGGACATAAACCTGGCAGGAACAACACACAGCGACATAAACTGGACATCCAGCTCATCATGATCATGAACAGGACTTTGTACATTGCCGCCAGGTAAGTCAGCATAGTTTCAGAGGGACGGGGACAGATATTTATTTAGGTTTTTTGTTTCTTTTCATTTCTTCTCCATGCCCATATTGTGTAAAAAGATATACTGAAGAAGAAAAACTCAAAGAGATACTCCATTATTTCAAGTTTCCATACTTTTCTTTGTGGAATTAAAGCTCCAACCACTTGTAGGTTGGGATTAATTCATTGAGCAAGTGATCTTCCACGAGATTATTGAACACCTCATCATCCCGTTTCATATTACAGTTGCTGATTGAAGTTGACTTTCATTTATGAACGAATCTCATCAACGGTTGCCAGCTGAGGCTTCAAGTCACACTGTGAACATTTAATACCTTTAAAGTCAAAAATGTATGGAGGCTGCGAGATCCACAGCAGTCAGGATATCGAACTAAACTTTGGAATCCCGCTGTGTTGTTTTCTTTGAAAGTTTTGAGAATCAGGGGGGAATAATTTGGAGCAAAATGAAGAGAATTTAAAGAACTTTGCAGTCTGGACTTTTTTCTTTCATTACCTCTTTGTTGTTTTCTATTTTGAGCTTGCCATCTGCAAAAGCTCCTTTTCCCTCGAACAGTGTCCCCGAAGAGTTATGCCCTGTTACATCCAGGCAGACGTATAAACTCACACAAACACAGGCACGCACATGCACCCAGATGAAAACATCTGATGGGTAAAACTTTAAGCTGAAAGCAAAGTAGTTTTAAATTTTTTAGAGGGAACATCATGATATAATCCAAATTTACGGCTTAAACGATCCACCACAGTAAGTGATTTAAGGTGTTTACAGAAGGGTTTGAGAGTGAAAAGTATATGTTGTGTTGTCAATAAACAGTAAAAAAGGAGTGATACAGAAGGCACCTTGTTGGCACCCTCGTTGCCCTCACCAATCGATCTTTAAAACTCTTTGTTTCTCTGCATGGCTGTGTTCTTCCTTGCTTGTCCCCTGCCATTACTGCTTTCTGTCTATCTGTTTTTATTTTGTGTGAGTCAACAATTACATCATCTGGAGACATGAAGAAAACCAATATTGATTCTGTCTTCTTTCTTGTCCTCAGTATTATAGTGATTATAGCAAAGTGAGCTATGTGTGAAATAGTCAGGGCCATGTCTACAGCGTCACCAGGCAGGTTTACCTTTAACACAGACTGGAATGTAACACAAACCTTAGAAGCCTTAAAAAGGTCTCAATGAAATGGATCCTTATTGGCTTGTTTTATGTCATCCATAGCTAATTGAGTGGCAGGCTTGATTGGATACTGGTGAAAGACACAATAGGGGTCTTTCTTTGTTTTCCTCCCAAGCATGTCAAATTAAGTGGCGGAGGGAGGCTGCTGCTTTAAGTGGCAGAGCTTTTTAACATATCTGTGGTCATTAAGAGGAGGTGAGTGGAGAGTGAGGAAGGAAACAGAGCACATGTGTGTGTGTGTGTGTTGAAGGGCTAGACACTTTGGTCTGCTTGTCGCCCACCTGCTCCACATGGGGTGGCAGGGGTCTGTGGGGAAGGAGAGGAAAATGAGAAGCAGAGGCTTTATTGGAGGGGTGTGTTTGAGTGTGTGTGTGTGTGTGTGTGCATGAGGGTGTATTTCCCAGTTTAGCACCAGTTGTTGAATGGATTTAGAAGAGATTTCTTGCATGTGATATGTGGGCATGTGTGCATATGGATATATGTTTGGTATGGCTAACATGTGCTGGTGTGCATGCGGGTGCGGTTGCTGCATGTATATGTGTACCGGCATCATGTGATCCCGCCTGCCTGCTCTGGCAGTTGCCCATGTGTTTGTGCGCTCAGCTGTGTGCAAGGTCACCTGGTGTGTCAGTCCCACACTTGCATACTTGCCCAAAGTGGACAGGAATTCTGACACATAGGGTATGCGGGTATGTGACCCCTGAATAACTGGAATGACTGCCTTAGATTAGACTGAGCCGGATGACCGCCATTGATCCTGACACAGAGAAGAATGTCTGAGTCGATAGCATGGACACACAGATCAATCTGTGCTAAAAGGATATCGATAAAGACATGTAAAAGTTAAATGACAAACAGTTCAGGGGAAACATTGGAGACAATCACCGCTACAGAAATCAATGTGAAAGTGAGCCAGTGGTCAAGTTGGCAAGTCAGCTTAAGCTACGAAACAAGGAACAATGCTGCAGAAAAAACGCTCCAGAAACATCAATAGTCGCTTTTATGACTGTTGTCCAGTCAAATGACTTGTTTATTCTGGGGCCAGCATCACACAGCTCTGCCATCATGCCTCTAGACCAGTGAGCCTCAGTTCTTGGTGTGCAGCAGCTTGCAGATGGCCACTGTGAACACAGTCCAAAGCCCAACACTGTTTCAGGCTGTTTTTTGAATGGCTGCTCAGTGTATTAAATCCCTTTGGCTCCTGATTTGGTGCTGGCAATAAAATCACAAGATTTCTGAGCTGCGAGTTGCATACAAACATAGCAACTGATAAAATTGTAAATAGACAAAAGTGGCTTAATCCATAGAGGGAAAGAGTCAAGTCATTGGCAAAGGAGAAGCTGAGCAACAGATGCAGTAACTGTGTAATTCATTCGCAGTTTTACACTTTGAATGAAATATATTGATGTGATAGTTTTTAATTTTTGTAGAATTAAATGCTCTTGTTGCAGTCCTGTTTATGCTTTTATATGTGAACAAACATACAAGTAAATTACATCTGGTGATGAGGTTATATGCCTTTTCTAATAAATATCATTAGCCCTATACGACTCATATACTATACTGATTGTAGTTTGTGAATGCAGTTTATGAGTAATTCCTCTAATATTCTACACCTTGTTCCGTGGCTCACTTTCTGTTAGGTGTATTAATAATATTATCCAAGAGACAGCCTGGTAAGATATTCGACAGCTGTCTTTTCATACGCAGGCTGTCAAACAAGTTTAAACAATACAAGCATTGAGCTGAAGATTTTAAGGTGAAGGTTTTAATTTCTTTCACTTTTACTCAAATATATGTTTGTAATAAGCGGCACATTTTTATTTATTTATTTTTAGCAAAACTGCTCTTTGCATACAGATAAGTTGCATAAAGAGCTTTAAACAATACCTGTAAGTTCTGAATCATGACAAAAGGTGAATGTCTATGAAGTATGAATGACAAACATGAGATTCAGCCTTGTACCAGCTGCAGTGGTACATTATGCATGATATAATGAGACATGATATATATATATATATATTAATACACAGGTTATGAACATTAAATTATCTTTATGTACAAGCTCAGTGGTTTATATGTGTCTGCTGTCATGTGTGTTTTACGGGTTTAGTAGCAGAGTCACGTTCAGTAAAAAGTAATAAACTGTTCCAGATGCAGTGAGAGATGGACACTGGAGGATTCCTATCTCATTGGTCCATATTTCATGGTCAGGGTACACTATGTACAGCAGAGAGGGTATTCATCACAGCGCAATGGGAGATTTATCATTCTGATCTCTGCAAAATATCTGGGTGCGCATGTTACTGTGTGCCCTGGTGTATACATGAAGATGGGCGTGTACAGCTGTAACCAGAATATGTCACAATGACTCCTCCACTGTGTGTTTGTGATTAGTTAATGAGTTTGATTGAAACCATTTGTCATGCGTCAATTAAACTGACATATTCCAAAGCCTAGTTTTCTTCCTTTTGGTCGTCAGTATTGTCAGTAAAAGTGTGTGACGCTAGACTTTGACCTGAGTTTTAGGCCTTTTAAAAGTGAGGACATCTTTACGGTAGTGTCTATTTTTTTACTTGTGTTTTCTCTTCCAAATAAGTTTGGCTAACATAAGCATTAAATTAATACATGTATGACTTTCATTCTGCCTATGTTCTTGGTCCATCTGTCTTCCTTTTAGCAGTGACCCTTTGTACAAGATGTCTGTAATTAACTGAAGCAGTATTGTTACTCCAAGGAACGATGGCTGCAACTATGAAAAAGCACCCAAGAAGGAGTCATTTCCCTTTGATAATAAGGTAAAATTTAAGGACAAGGTAAAAAGAGACATGCAGAGAATAAGACAGACAGCCCATACATGATGTGCCTGCGTGTGTGAATGTGTTACTGTATAGCCGGCCTAGCGAGCATGCCCCTGGTCCCTCCACATGCAATGCATAGTCGCCATTCCTGGCCCTCGACTGGCCTTTGCCATGGTAACACCAACCACACACTGTTTACACCCCTCTATGAGGGTGGGAAGCATGGGAACCAGAGATTAAATGTGTTTGGGGGAGAGAGAGAGAGAAAGAGAGAGAGAGAGAGAAAAGAGGAGAATGGAGGGCTCAGAATTTGTGGTTGCTCTTAGCAGTTACAAAAACACACGCACACGCACTCAAAAACACAGATTACCTTCTCTCAGCTGCGTCCTCTAGAACAGTTGTGCCACTGTGGCTGCTGTTCTTCCCTGTTGGGTATCTTTGGGTTTCGCAGTGGAGGCCACTAGAGTCTCCATTATTGTAGCTGCACCAAATCCTGTTAAAACCCACTAATGACTGGGATTACATGGTTGCCTCCTTTCCCTCGCCCCTCAGCACCAGCGACATCCAACCACGTCCGTGCTCTGAAACAAAGCTTGCTGCTTCAGTAATCATAATCACCTGAATTAAAAGTTGGAGAAAGTTTCTGTTCAAAACTCAGCTCCTAATTTATGCAAAATACTCAATTTTCTTGCATGGTTTTAGGACTTGTGGCAAGTCAATCACCCAACAGAAATAAGCCTGGTACTTGTAAGAAGTACTTTTTTTAACCTGTACACGCAAACACTCAGTTCTGTGTGAGACTTTGAAATAACATTAGGCTGCACAGTTGCTGGTCAATGTGGTTTATCCAGTCAGAAGCAGTGGGCTAGCAGGTACATATTGAGTACTGAGGTGTCTCCAAATCAAGACAAAAATCCGTCATAGTCATACTGCAGTTGTCCTTATCCCCTTGACTCTTTTGTAGTTGTAAAGCTCTTCTGGAAGCACTTTAGCAATACAAGCCATACAATATTCTGCATAGACTGTATACCTACTGTGCATTCAGGATTAACGCAGTGTTAATCAAACTATTCTATAATTATGTAATAACAGTTAAAAGTTCAATGTGGAAGAGCCACATGTGTTGGTGTACTTTCGTGAAGTTTGTGTAGCAGTCTGTTTTGTAATGGGACCTGATTGTTTGTCGATGTTAGCTTATTCCATTTCTAAGTTAATGACTGCCTTTGTTGCCTCCATCCATGATAACAGCCACAGTGTGCTGATTTGTATGTAGAGGACTCGGGTCAGATTTTCACCAAAAATGCCTTACAGTTGCTCTCGAATTCCTCAATGCCTCTCTTCTGCTCCTCTACAGCTGCATCAGTGTGCAACACTAGCTACTGTTAGCTAGCGCCAAACGCTTCCAGTACAACACAGACTCACATAAACACATGCACACATGAATCTTCCACATTAAACCTTTAATTATAGTACTATACAATCCAGGCCATTTCACGCTACTACCATTTCACTTATAGGCTACAATAACTATTAACGCTGTCAAAGCTTTGGTTCAAAAATAGGCTGAAGTTTCTTAGATGGACTTTCTGACATCCTTTAAACATGTGTTGAAATATTAGTATTGCTTAATGTTTTTTTCAGTTGCTTTCACAGGCAACTTGTTGAATCAAGAGCACAGTGTCTTCATTCGGCACTAATTACTGCATATCTTATCTCACCCCGAGACTACTGAATAGTTTTTGTCATTCAATGTGAAGAAAATCAGTTCTTTCATGTATGTAGAGACATGGAACCCTAATTGCCTGTCCACGTCCTTGAAATGCCTACCTCACTTCATAGATTCATACAAAAAACACATATGGCCACTTGCACACACACACACACACACACCCTAATGGAAATGTGAACTGAAAGTAGATCACCATAATGAGATCTTAAACCTTCGAAAAGAACAACCTGCCTCAGCGTCAGGGTGAGTGAACCCTGGCTTGTTGTATTTCATGCCAGCCCATCACCGAGGGCCTCTCTGTGCCCTCAGCTCATTCAGAACCTCAACAACTCCCTTCACAGCCCAAAGGTGCCTGCTGGCTTTCTCGGTTCCCTCCCATCCACTTTGTGAGGAGGATTTGAACCAGTGAGAACCAAAACAATGTACAATAGGCCCTCCTCTACCACCCATGATCCAGTTATGTATGAAGGGAGAGGAATATGGGTGAAGAGGGTGATGAGAGAGGAAGGGTGGGAGGTGTAGGGGGTGGACGTGTAGGCATTTAGTTTGAGGAAAGAGGGGTTGTGGCAAAAGGTGCGGGGTGCATGCTAATCACATTCCCTGTTTTTTCTGCTACTGAAGTGCGAGATGGTTTCACAAAGGCCCAGCAGATGGACCAAGCTGGCCCGCGGTCACCCCAGAAGAAATGCGCTGTTATGAAAACGACATTCTTTCACACAAAGCCCCTGTGTTCCCGTGGCCACGCATGGCTACATGTCCGACGGAGACCCTCTATGTCACTCTATTACACTCAATCTTGCACTCTTGCCTCGGCTCAGTTGGTCTACTGTCTTGCCTTGATCATTCAGCTCTTTCTCTCCCGCTGTACCCATCCTTCTACAGTGCCCCCATATTTGTGTCTGAGAGGATATTTGCATACCTTCCGTCCTACTCACACATTTTTGTCACTGAATTTCGGGAAATGAGAAACCCACGCCAAGTGATTCACATTGACAGCGAATGTTCGGCACGCATTGGTTGTCAACTTCTGCCACCTCCTTTTTCTCAGAATATCAGGGTGTTTTTTTATTGATGAAATGATGGGAAAGAGAATAACATACAGAAAAACAGAATTGGATGTTTTTCAGTGAATAGAGTCATTTCATGGAGTCAGTCAGGATGAGGACTGAAGATGGAAAAAGAAACAGCTTTTTCAAAAAACAACAGTTTTTACATACATACAGGGTGACACGGGATGGTATTTTCACTCCTGCCCCATCCCCCGTCCCAGTCTCTGAAGAATGACTCCTGTTCCATCCCGTTCATGTGTTGTGTTTTGTTTTTTAAGAGGGGGAGTAGTTTTTACAGCATGCAATGGTTTTCTGGCACCTCTGACACCTTGCATTTTGTAAAAGAAGTGATTTCTGGCTGCATTTAATTTCATTATTCATATTAGAAATGCGTCATTTATATATAAAAACCAACGCATTGTTATTACGATTCCCACTCCTGCCCACATCCTGTGACCCACAAGATTCCTGAAAAATTGTCAGCCTCTGATACATACATACAGAAATGCCTACATGCATACTATTTAATATGTGAGTAAAGATTCCTCATTGTACTTATCCTTCACTTTTAATTATGATGGATTAGTCCACATAATGTGTAAAAGTGGGGGAGGAACACAAGATTTTTCACTCTCATAAATATCTACAAATTAAATGTAAATTTGTACATCTGTAATGTAAATGGATTCTACATTTGGAAACAATACACAATAAAACACCTGTTTTTTTGTATTCAGTGAGAAGTGGTGAGCATAAATGAAAACAGACTGTTGCATAATAAAATTAGCTTGTATGATCACTCACTGCAACATTTTTCCCCTAAAAGGACAGCAGCTTTTTACTCAGGCCAGTTGTTTGGTCTGAATTACACTCAGAGGGCGTGAACTGACTTGACCTCAGCACGTCTGACCTTGGCTTTAAGCTGCTGTGTTAGTGGATGCCTGTCTATATTTACAGAGTCATATTTTACTGAAGTAACCAAAACCAAAACCAAACCAAAACATCACAAGACAACCATCTTCTAAAACATACCGGATGGTTAAGATTAATGTCCTACCTTCTTGGCACCGTCTCTGTTAATTTATTTTAAGTGATCAAATTTAGGTTAGGTTAAACTTTATACACGGTTCATATTGGTGTTTTTCGCCCTCTGCGACAACATGTAATAAAGTAGTTGTGACTGCAATACTTTTTGGCAAAGGATGTTGGGATATCAGAGAATACTGTCAGACAACTTTATAACTTTGACAGGAAATAAAAGCTGACTGTGATGGATTATATACTTCAAGCATGTTTCAACTCTCTGCAAGTTGATTCTCAGAGGAAACCACCGGCTGCCTCGAAGGTAGAAAATCAATTTAAAAACTCCAGGCTTGCTTCGTGAAATGGCCTGCAATAATCTTAAGTATGCACAATTTGTATTTAATGGTCTACAACATACAGTACAATACCACCAGTGTGGTCCTCGCCCCCCCCCCCTTTTTTTTTTTTTCACTCTCAAGTTATAATGATGTGACTCAAGGACAATGAGGAAGTGATATGTTGTAATGTGAGTTCAGGTGCAGTGCTGAAGAGGGGATAGGGTGCATGTGGGTGCGTGTTTGTCTGAGCATGTTGGGGTAAAGGAGGGGGGTCTTCTTGCACATGTGTGTGTTTGGAAAGCTGGTGTTGACACAGACACAGCCGCTCCATTGTCCTCCTCCAGCGCTAGTCAGGATGTTTGAGGGACGCCTCATCGCTTGGCTCCCTCTAATCTCTGCTGGAACCGAAACCCTGCGGCTGGAAGGCCTCGGCCCTCAAAGACGCTGTCAGCACAGGGGACAGGAGTAGCATAAGACAGGGAGCGCAGAGCTGGGAAGGTTACTGTCAAAAATTATAGAGCAGTCAATTATAGATTACTCATGAGCTGTTTTAAAATTGCAGGCAGTAAAATAACCCAAGGGATTATACTAAATCCGCCAAGTAATCCTCTGTTTTAACAGCCTCTGATTCAGTTTTGTCCTATAAAGTTTGAATTTTAATATAAAGATATAATTAAATGAACAAGTTACAGAACTTTTTAGAGGCAGTTTTGAACATAATGAGATCCATCAGTGCTATCACTTCCTTTACATTTACATGCTTCTTCTTCTCAGGCTTTTAACTAATATTGCGATTTTTGTATCTTTAAAAAAAAATTACAGGCACCATTTTTAAATCCCCCAAAGGAGGTTATGTGATCACTCATGTCTGTCTGTCTGTCTGTCTGTCAGTAGAATGGCTTTTATATTTTGCATTACATCCATAAAAAAGGAACAGATTCTTTCATTTTTTCTCTAACACTGGGGAGTAGCAGATCTAAGGCCTTTGAATGTACCAGCTAGTGGCACCAAGTGTCAAAAAGGAGGAAAACAGTAGTGGTTGAATGATATTGTTGAATGAGAAGAAGAGTGGACCGCTGGCCTTGGTGGATGTCTGTGCTCTCTGAGTGCCCTTCTCGATTATAATCCGTTTTATTGTAGCCTCATGTTATGACACTCTGTTCTTTTCAGGAACCCTGGAAATTCAAGCCAGATCAATTAGCCAGAGCTGTGCAATGGTAATCTTACCAGAGAGTTGAAATTAAACACATT
Organism: Coranthus polyacanthus; assembly: GCA_037367275.1. Lineage (NCBI taxonomy): Eukaryota > Metazoa > Chordata > Actinopteri > Kurtiformes > Apogonidae > Coranthus > Coranthus polyacanthus. The sequence goes on along the minus strand of JAPQRN010000027.1, from coordinate 21,339,876 downwards.
TAGCAGCAGAGTTTTGCGGTTTTGGCCTGAAATGGTCAATTTTTAGTCATGGAAAACTACACAGTAACAGTCATTATTTGGCATTCACTAAAACAAGTGAACTTCAATCTAAGAGGGGCACGTGCTGCATCTTAGTAACCTCTAGTTGACTTCTTCCTTTCATTTTCTTTTATCATGGCAGAAAGTTTTTTCAGTGGAGGCGTGGAAAGAAATACTGACAGAAATCAAAGCAGAACATTGACTGACAATTCTGAAAAGATACTGCGATTGCACCGTGGCCTCGACGGAAATGTGTGCTCTCTCCCACTGAGAAAGATGCACTGTTTTTATAATTTCAACTGCTTTCAAAGATTAATTATTCAATTTAAGCATCATGGCTGATAATGTACAGTAGACTGGGTTTTATCCTTGAGGAAATGGCGGTAGCCCCCAGGAAAGCGATATAAGTGGATTCATTTCAAGATGCCTGTTCCTCCAAAGACTTTATTAGATTTAGTTAATGAGAGAGCAAGGCAGGCTGCCTGGCTGAGCGCAGGTTGGGGAGCTGGAACGTAATTAAGCTGTGAGTCTGACAATGCCACTGTTACACACTTTGATTAAAAACACGTTCAACAGCTAATCTCCAACAAATTAAAGCAGTTACATCGTTTGGCACGGTCACCTTTGCTTCGCTCCTCAAATGAGGTAAAACCCCTTTCTTTCTGTCTCTTGCGCTCACACCACTTCGTCACCTTCTACCCCCTGCTGCCCCCTCCCTCTCCCTGTCTGCACCCTAATTCTCCATGGTAAGTAGGTGTAGCTACATGGTCAACCAGCCGGTCCGTCTGTCTGATATGTTGTTAACCCTTGTGGATTTTATGTCTTCCATATGCCCTGCTGGGGCCTATATGGCTGGACTGTGTAATACAGGAGAACCTTGTATATTTCCAGGCCAGCACACATAAGTCTTCTTGTCTGAGCTATAATGAGTGTTAGTATAGATTTCCTGTGGCTCAAACACTAGGCTTAATTGACCTGAACAGCTCTGAGTGACTTGGCACCTCCCGTCTCAACCTTCCCCTCCTCCCTTACCCCGCCTCAAGACCTTTCTCTGGGACAAAGAGGCTTTTGTCCCCGGGCCTGCGCCACAGCGCTCTAAACCTTTGTTGACTGTTTCTGTCTGACAGAGCAAATAGCTCTGGCCTCCTTTTGTTTATTGTCATTTTTTGAAGTTTGAACAAAGTTTATACAAAGCCCGATTTTCTGACGTTGTTTGTTGCCTCCAGGGGCAAAACATAGGGAAAAAAGAAATGGGTTTATTGTTTGTTGAATTTCTGACTGTCTGCTGCTGTCTGACCTCTTATCTTCTCATCTCTCTCTCTCTCTCTCTCTCTCTCTCTCTCTCTCCTTTCTTTCTCAATCTTTCTGTGCCCCCCCTCTCTCTCTCGCTCTCCCTCGATCACTTCTAGGGATCACATATACACGGTGGACACAGACACTGCCAACAGCGAGGAGATCTTTTTCAGTAAGGTGAGTGAGACGTCTGCCTCTTGGAGGACGTGTTGTTCTCACCGTGCCGTGATTGACAACGTAACCCTAATAACTTGGCTGCGAGTGTTTATGTGTGCACGTGGGTGTGTGTGTGTGTGTATGCGTACATACGTGTGTCAGTCAGCAGTCTTACTCACCTGCTCACACTCGCTGAGTCCGATGTGAGCCTGCCATGCTCACCATGGTGACCCTATAAGAAGATTATCCAATCAATCAGCTAGCAAACCGCCTACGTCATCGTTCCCCATTAGTAGGAGAGCAGAAGGTCTGATGAGTGTGTAACGGAAGCTGAGAGGACACAAATACAGGAAGTCATGGGAGGGACGTGGGAGGATGAGGGGAAAAACAAGATGAGCAACAGAAAAAGATTAGGAAAAGACAAAAAAGAGGAAAGGGAAAATGAGATAAGTGAGTAAGTAAAGTTTATTTAAACAACAGCTTTCACAGATAAAAATCTCAAACTGATTCGCAAAACTAAAGTTACAATAAAAAAGTAAAACACATATAGAGGACACAGTACACAAGACATAGGAACAATATAGACATTAGTGTTGTAGTCCTTGCGATCTTCTCTTGCTCTTGAAACAGGACCTCAGACCACTTTCTGAAGGTCTTAGTCTCATCACAGAACTGACTGCAGACCACAACTGCAGGGATATCAGTAAATTGCCTGTGCATTGTCTGATTTATTGATTCATTGTTAACATCATTACTGTGATGTGATGTAAAACTTCCTGCTTCAAATGCAACCAATAACTAGACTGCTCATTTTGACCTTGGACACACAGTTGCAGATCAATAGGCCTATAAAATGTTTTACCTAGTCTAACCCAAATATTTTTTGGTTTTCTTTTGACTCAGTCTTGGTTTAGGTGGTCTAGACTACTAACAAAAAGTGCATTCTGTAATCAAATTGGAGGGATTGATCCCCCCATGTTTTTAAACAACTGTGCAAACCACCAGCACTCCCCGGTCAGAGGACCTGAGGTTCCGAGTGGACAAATAACATATGAATGGCAAAAGTCTGAGCATAAAGGAAATAGGGATGCAAAACAGACGCTTGTCCAGTTCCATATTTACAATGGCCCTCGGCTGTAATAACCCACTCTCAATTCCATTCCAACCACTCTTCGCTGACATCACTTGTCCTTAACATAATGCATGCAAACCGAATTCAGACAAGGCCATTCTCATGTATACAACAATCCACCATCCCTCTACCTCGTCCACTTCATTGTCAAAGCCTGGTGAGTGGTCTTAATGAGAGCAGGCTGCAGATGAAAGGCTGGTGGGAGACGTGCAGATTGATTGATGACTGAGAGTCTTTAATCAGTGGTTGAGCTCCAAACATGTTGTACAACAGCGGTGAGTATGCAGCGGCCTGAAGCGGCGGCTCAATGCTGACCCTCAGGCCACACAGGTCTGGACTGAAGAGTGCTGTATGTGTGTGTTTGGGTGTGTGTGTGTGCGCGTGTGTATTTTTGTATGGGTGCATGACTGGACACCAGATATAACTTAGCACTGACTGATAAGTGTGTGTGACAGTGAAAGAGGGTGTATAGCTAGTGTGTGTGTGTGTAGTTGACTGACAGGTAGTGGTTAGCACTGACCCACAGGCCAAGGCGGTGTATGTGAGCGTACTTGTTTGTGTGCAAGGATGGCCGGCCTATCAATCCACAGAAATGAGCTCTCAGCTCCGAGGCAAAATCTGTCCTTGGTTAGACTCTGTTCTGATACAGGGTCAGTATCGTATTTCCTCCTCTGTGGCAGAGAATTGGAAGTTCAAGGAGGTAAACCGATCTCCTATCAGCGCTTAGAATAAAGTTCACCTCAGAGCAGGTGCCTCATGAGGGAAATCAGCAGCGGAGAATCTAAAATGATGATTATTGATCACAGTATAGATTGGTTATCGAGCTCCTGCAACGTCAGTTTTCACAGTCTCTTCTCCTGCCAGAATGTTTTACTAGTTTGCTCTTTTTTGTGACTCTCTTCTCTCTGTGTCAGTCTCTCATTCTGTGCCTTATTTATCTGTTTTCTCCAGAAACTGACGTGGAAGTCCAGGCAGGCAGATGTGGACACTTGCAGAATGAAGGGGAAGCACAAGGTACAGAAAACAATCACAGATAAACACTTAAACCGAGAGACCGTCTAAACTACTGTGCATATACAACTTTACAGAAAAGAAATCTTCGCAAAACACTTGTGAATCATACAATATACAATACAGACAGGCTGTAACAGATCAGAACAGTAATTGTTCATTGTTTCTTTCTGTGCTTCTCTCACACATGCACACACAAGTTTCTCTATCTTTGTGAGGATATCATTGACATTGATTAACCCTTTAAATGCATTCCCTATTCCCCTTTACCTAACCATAACTATCATTACTGGATGCCTAAGCCTTACCCTAACCCTAAACCAAGTCATGCTCCTCAAAACATTGCTGTGTGTGTACTCACAATGCCAAAATGTCCTTGCAAAAATAGCTAAATAATACAATTTTGCTCAAAATCACACACAGGAGCTGCAATAACACACTCCCTGCAGTTGATATAACTTCCTGCTATCACAATTTATGGAGCGCATCAATGTGAATCTTTATATCAAATGGCAGTATAATTATATTTTCTCTGGATTTGCTATAAGATCTAAGAAAATCTTTACAAGGAATCATGATTTCTTTATTGCTCTAGACAGACACTGAATGACACACTAAAATCTGCTATAAATACATTTTTATGTACCATGAGGAAACGGCATTACACCACTATATGCTTGATATTTGTTATGCATGCCTCTCACTTGTCAGGAGACTCTTTCACACTACGCCTCAAAGAGAATGAAAAGAAAGAGCCTTTTCGTTTTATAAATCATATGTGTTTTTTAGTGTTAATGAATCTATTAGAAAATGTTAATATGGACCTTCTTTCTTCTTCTTTGTTTCCTGCTCTGTGCTCCCTGAAGGATGAGTGTCACAATTTCATCAAAGTCCTCCTGCAGCAAAATGATGACACTTTGTTTGTATGTGGAACAAATGCTTTCAACCCCTCCTGCCGAACATACAAGGTACGGGTGCAAGCGCGCACACACACACACACGCACACGCACACACACACACACACACACACACACACACACACTCACATATAGGATTACTGAGTGATTTGACTGGTGCTCTTTGCCCTGTCTTTGACCTCCAGAACAGGAGGTTGTCATACGTAGCGTGCATATACAGTCTCTCAATGCTCTTATTCCCTCTGTCTCGTCTTCATTCTTTGTCTTTCTTTTGCCTCACGCACATACTCACACACTGGTGGCTATTTCACATGCAATCCTGACCATGTGGGAGTTGGAGGGGTGAGCTCTGGAGCGATGGACATAGATGGATGACTTTCACAACTCAGCAGGCGCTCCTCCTATGTCTTTATCTCCAGGTGTACTTTGACACGCTCGATTTAGAAGCAGGGAAACCTAACTACCCACCGTCTTCACTCACACACCGATGCAGTCCTGAAATACGATTCAGCCTTTCCTTGTAAATAGAGGCCTGCCTGGCCATATCCATGAGGGCATGTCTGGAATAGTTTTAAGATTCTTTTAGGAAAAGCAAAACCACCCTGTGAAGATGCATTTTTCGTGACCTGGGGTCAAGCAAGACTGCAGGTTGATGTCAATATAAAAGAAAGATATGGAAAGAAAAAGACAGGGAAGCAGATGGACAAATTGCAGAAGAAATCATACATAAAAAAAGTATAGAAGCAGGCAGACAGGCAAACATATAAAACAGATTAACTGTATTTCTAACTTTTTTTTTTCAAACTTCATAACACACAGCTGAAATTGGCAGAAATGTAGTAGTGTAGTGCAGTGTAGTTTTACTTTAGACTAAGTTTGAGCTGCCATCCAGGGTAATTACTGCACATATGTCCAACAGGGAAGAATGAAAGGCAGGGACAATTAGACATACAGGCAGGCAGAAAGACTCAGAGGAGGTTCTGTCCTGAAGGATGTTATTGTTTGGTTTGTTAGGATGTGAAGCGATGGTCACAGCACACGAAGATGTTATCTAGGTGGCCTGTGGGGAAAAACTCTTCTGCTTTGGTTCACTAGATCTGTTTACCAGAAAAACAAGACATCTCCGCTCCGTTGGCTTTATGGTTCAGCATGCTAAGCACACATAGAGTGGATGTCTTTCAATTCACTGACTCCTCCTGGAGCAAAAGTGTAATTTATGTCTCTGCATTTATCAGGCGTGGTTAGCTTTATAGCTCCTCTGGTTATGATTTCAAGGTTTGTGTTTGCACTGATAATGCCACTACCCTGAAAGCAGTAGGGAAGGAAATATGGCTTGCTAAAACGCTCATTTTCACAAACATATTCATGTTCAGTTCATATATCTCACATGAATTTATATCAGTGTTGGAAGACGTATTCAGCTCCTTTACTCAAGTAAAAGTAAAACACTGAAAATACTCCACTACAAGCAAATGTTCTGCTTTCCAAAGCCTTACTTAAGTAGAAAAATGTAAATATTCTCAGCAAAAGTATGTACTTAAAGTATGAAAAGTCAAGGCAGTCACTGTTCAGTAAAATAGTTCCTGTCAGTGTTTTAAAATGATGTATTTGTTTGGGTTCATTTTACTACTGCATTTATGTGTTGCATTTTACATGTTTACGGTTGAGCTCATTTGAACTATTTTATATACTGTTGGTAGTTTAATCTACAGCAATGCATCATATTTTATAAGATCATCATGTTTGTAGCCTCGCTGTCCTGTGAGAACCACGTATCTCTAAAAAGTCAACTTTTCAAGAGTTTATTTAGCTCAAGAAAGAGGAGAATTTTCCAAGTCCATAAAGGAACACTTCATTCTTCGGTTCATCGCAACCTTTCACAGTCATTTGGGGATACTTTGTTGTCCCTGGAAAAATTGTATCTGAAAAGTAATTAAAGCTGTCAAATGTAAGGGAGCAACAAGTACAATATTTGCCTCTGAAATGTACTGGAGTAGATGCATCATGTAGCATAAAATGGAAATACTTAAGTAAAGCACAAGTACCTCAAATTTGAGTATGTACTTCATTACATTTCACCGCTAATTATGTTAAGACAGCATCCAAAAAAAGAGTTTAGCAATTTTGTGAAATAAAAAATGTAGTTTTATAATGCAGTTTTAATTTGAATGAACAATTAAGTATTTAATGTTTCAATTATATTCATAAGGTGCCACTGATTTCATGGTAAATGAATAAAGCAACTATCTGAAGAGTCATTAAAACAATGACATGGCCATCATTGTCAAAGTGCACGACAGTGATAAACTTTAAAAATTACTGGTGAACTCTGGCAGAGAAACATGCAAATGCCCAGACTATGTATTCAGAAATACAAACAGGGACAACTGTGCAAACTCGCAAACATACAACACACACATTTTACAAAATCATCACACACACTGTACTGCTGGCAGGCTGGCAGACTCTCTGGGCAGATACCAGGCCTTTGATGGCGTGCTGGGCTCATCCACTCTGCTTGGTCAAAAGTGTGTGTATGATTGTGTGTGTCGTGCGGTGTGTGTGTGTGTGTGTTTGTGGTTAAATCCACCTTGGCCACAGTTTGCCTCTCCATCTCCCCAGTGTGACAGTGCTGAAAAGAGCTTCTGTTTCGGGGCCAGCCTCATC
>JAPQRN010000027.1:21309257-21319301 GCA_037367275.1 Coranthus polyacanthus | reverse complement strand
ACTGTAATTTAGTAGCTAAGCCGAGAATTAACAGCTCTCTGACCCTGCTCTCTATAATACTGTCCTTGTGTATGCTGGGGGGGTTAGGGTTTGAGTGTCCTCGTGAGGCCTGGTTGGCTCAGACACTAAAACTCATAGACATGCAATACCACACACTATATGCACCGAAGAGCATTCACACTGAAATCAATACAGGAATTAGGGACATTTCTGCCAGGATTACAACAAAAAGGCAGTTGTTCTAGTTCAATTTAAAAGAATGAATGGTATGGCAAAGGCCACAAATTCAAATTTCACGTCGATAGATACTCTTGCGTGCCGACTCAGGAAATGGGATGGCTGTTTCTACAGAAAAAAAAAAAGATCTCTCCCATGTTATGGAAGAAAAGGGTTGTTGACACAGTTTTCATTCATAAGCCTTAAACCTCTGTCTATCACTCTGCCTTGAGATTTATTACTGGTGAAGTTTATGGTTCTCATCGCTGTGTTTTATATGATAAGGTTGGACAGTCTTCTGTTCAAGAGAGACGTCATACTCACTGGTCTCTTTCTACAAAGACCTTACCATACTACCTTTCAGAATTTATTCATTAATCAGATGGATTTTACCAGACCTACTTCTACTGACTGGGTCTTTCTTAAACCTCTCAACCTCTACTTGTAATTGTTTTACATAACTGTTTTAGGGCCTTTGCGTAACTGTATTTTATTTTATTTAACATTTTAGTTGTCTTAATTTATCTATGAAATGTTCCTCCTTGACTGAAAGGTTTTCAATGACTTTTTAATATTAGTTATTTGTGGTATTGCCTTTTTCTTTGTTAACTCTTTGTTGAAATTCACTCAATGTCATACGAAGTAAAGTGAAGAACTTGACACCCGTTACTTTTTCAATCTGGCTCAACAAGAAATGACATTTTTTGTTTCTGCTGGTCATTGTCAACACATGGCAAGGTGTTTCTTTGATATGTTCAGTTGAAAGGATTGTTTATGTGTTTTTTTTTTTTTGCGTCCTGGCAGTATTCCAGGCTCTGCAGTCTGCGCCTATGATATGGCAGAGGTGGCCAACACGTTCACAGGGCGTTTCAAAGAGCAGAAATCCCCAGACTCCACCTGGACGCCTTTTCCTGAAGAGAAAGTTCCTAAGCCGAGGTACGACAGCAATTAATTAACCAGCGCACACACAGGCAATACAGTCACATCATCTCTCCCTTCCTCGATTTCTCTCACTCACACACATTATACAGTATGTTTTATATAATACCTTTATCAGTGCATGCATACTTGCTTATATGGTAATATGTTAATGTTGTATCATGTTGCATCATTTTTCAATACATCCCTACGTTTTTTATTAGTCGAGGATTACGCGTCCTATGTCACATTTAGTCACGCACACTTTTGCAGTTGCACCCGTAACCCATTACCTCACCTCTCCCCCACACGCAGCTGCATCAAAGAAGGGCTCACTATCAACAAATGAAGCATGAGATCATTTTACAGATGGCTGGCTAATTCCACAAATGCACCGGCCTGATCAATCTCCCATCTATTGCTTGCTAATTAGTGCGCTGAGAGCTGCTCTCCTCTTCTTAAAGGAAAAAAGAAAAAAAAAAGAAAAAAAAAACGGATTACTACAAAGATCTGGGCCACGATAATTGTTGGTACCCCTGTGCATGTGTGTGTGTGTGTGTGTTCCATATGGCTCAGGAGGCGGCTCCTCACCAACAGACAGCCTCTACGGTACTCTCTGTGCATGCACGTTTAGACTAGATGAACGTATGAGTCTAAATATTTAAATATGCCCACTTTCCTCACTTTGCATGTAATTACTTGTCTTATGTTCAACAACGTCACACACGCAAAGATCAGATATACGCAGTGTTTTTGTGCTGATTGATGCGATTGATTTCATTTCCCATCCTCTGGTGCATTCAAACCTTTTATCTGCAGGCAGACAGACGGAGAGTTGTAACAAACCCACCTAGGCCTGGCCCCGCAGCAGACTGCTCCTCCATGTGTCAGACTCTCATACGAAATCATTTACAGATTTTTGTATTCAAGGGATGTCTGTTTCAGTTCTGCTCCCCATATGTCCACGGGCATAAATGTAGCTACAACACAGAACCTGTTGCAGGACTGCTTTTGATTTTACACAAATGGCCCTGCGAAAGCCGCCTCCGAATTTCATATGAACACTTTAGAGGTCAATTGCTAACATTGACCTGGTAAATTGAAAATCTGTCAATCTGTTTTTGTACTTTTTATTTCAGACCAGTATACCTTGACTTGTTTGGAAAAAGGTTTTTTATATGTTTTTGAATATTTTCAGGATAAATCATAGCTCCATTTTAATTCACAAAGCTACTTTCCCCGTATAGACTTGGTATAGTGGTGGAACAGAAAGGATGAAGGATTCTTCTTTGTTATTAAACTCTCTGCATTTCTACAAATGACTACTTTTTGAAAATTGTAAAGGGTTTGCATAGGAAGAAGAGCATATATGCCTACAAGCGCACAGAAATATGTTAAGGTTTCTTCACATGCTGACAGTCACAGACATTCAGTGACCAGTTGGCTATAATATTTCTAAGACCTGGTGTGGATTATGTGGTGTGGCAGGGTATCAAAGACCACGCAGTAAAGGGGTTTTACAAGCTCTCAGAGGTGAGATGCCTGCAAAGGGGATATGCTATCAAAAGCAGCTTCTCTTTTACAAGCAGCTCACCAACTCCCTGTAAAAGGATCAGATAGATAGCATGTCTCAGTGCTATACCCTGAGTCCAAAGAAAAGAAGACATCTTGTGTCCTTTGCTCTGACCAAAGCCTCTTGGAATAGGAGTTTAGTCATTTAAGTCTGCAGTCATTGATTTTAAAGAAGTACAACTTTCTGTTTTCTGTTGCACTTCTTTGCTCACTCCCCCAAAACAATCAATGTAGTACTTTTTCTTTTCTACTTTTGCAATGTTTACTTTTCCTCTCACCATTTACCATTTTTCTCCACTCTTTCTCCTCACCGCCTTCCTCTTCTTCCCCCTCCTCGTTTCCCTTTGCAGACCTGGCACTTGTGCTGGCTCTCCGTCCATGGAAAGGTACAAGGTGTCCAATGAGTTTCCTGATGACACACTCAACTTCATCAAGATGCATCCGCTAATGGATGAGGCCGTACCCTCCATTGCCAACAAGCCCTGGTTCCTCAAGACCATGGTCCGGTAAGTATTACACACTCCAAAGGCTGCCGTCACCAGAGGTCTACGAGCCTCTTCAGCTCAGGACATTACATGAAGAGCTGCTCTGAGAGTCAGGCTCATTAAAACAAAGTAAAGTACTACTCAGCCGCTGACCTATTTTCAGTGCAGTGAAGCTGATCAACATTATAATATCATTTTCCCAGAGTAAATGCATAGTAATGTGATGAAGATTTTGCTTTGATTTTAACAGTGATGAAATTTTGTGCTGAAATGTGTTCTTTTTTATTTGAGCTATTGTTATTGTCTCTTATAAGTCTTTGTGCAGGCAGAGATTTCATATTCCCACGTTTACAGTATTAATCCTTTAAAATGGGTGATTTTAACAATATTTGGTCCCTTTTGCAAATTGGTTGTTAAAATCCTCTGAGGATATTTCTATGACAAGACACCGGAGTAAAAAAAAAAAAAAAAAAAAAAAGTATATATTTTTTTCTTTTTGTTCTGCGGCTGGCTTTTCTCTAGACTCTTTGGAGTTGAGACCAATCCCAAAAGCCAGTGCAGTGTGGCTGATGGCGTTTGATCATAAAGGTCTGTCTGGCCTTTAGCTACACTACACACAGACATTTCAGCCCGGCTCTGGGGGAATACGACAGCACACTGCCATCCCACTGCCAGTGGCAAGGCGAAACTAGCTGACAGAGCTAAAAAGCCAAAGAGTAAAAAGTCTTCTAGTTTTTAATTTGGACCTGGTTCTGAATTGCAGCTGCTCAAGATTTAAGGTTACAACTGCCTGCCAGACCCTTGACAAGCCTCAGTGGTGGTAACATCACTTTAAAGATGAGCTACATAAAGAATTCTTCATAGGTTTTACAAATTATTTGCAGCATATCACATCTTTCTGGTGCTTTGCTGAGGTCTGACCTACATACTCTGCTACCTTAGTTAGAATATGAGCAGCTTTCAGCAAGGTTATACCTACAACTCGCTCTGTTCATTAAGGCACCATGTCACACAGCCATATTATGAGCATTTCAGTCTTTACATAATAAGGAATCAGACTATATCATCTTATTTGAAATGACACCACAGTGAGCTGAGCATTGCATGCAAGTCAGATGCAGTAGTTAAAAGCATTATGTAAGCTCAAAAAGCATTACAAGGGCATATGGAGGGGAAGAAGAGTGAGGCCTTTTGTGGTTATCTGTCACACTCTATTCTATATGGAATAGGATTCTTTAGCTGAAGAAGTCAGTTGGAAACAAAAGCAGTAATAGGGTTTGGTCCTTGTCACACCCCAGAAGGGACACCCCAAGATCCAGGACTAGCTTTTACTGCAAATTTGAGGAGGGTTTTCTGTGGCAGAGGCCTCAGCTGGCTGGGCACAATAATCAAAACGAGGGGTCTGATTCTCTGAAGTGCCCCCCTCTTGAGATTTTTACTATCCTGAATAGGAAAGGCAGTGAATGTCTCAGTCCTTGAGATTGTATTTTTTTTTCCACTGAGATCAAATCCCATTGACGCTGTCCTTGGCTCTCCTGTTATTCTTGAACAGATCAAAACCACCTTAGATCTTGCTGTTTTGTATCGTTGATTGGATAAAGTCATGGATGTAGAACATTTTAAGAGATGTAGAGAAATGAGAAAATCAGATATGAGGATGTGACCTTGTTTTCTGTTTGGGCATATGCTGTAAATGTACTGTGTAGTAAGGTTAAATTGCAATCAGTTAAATTCTCTTTCAGAATAATTCCTATTTTACCACTGGGTACCTTTTCATCTGTCTTTAAGGAGAATACGCAGCAACCATTAATTAATGAGGGTAAAATTGGACTTCCACAGATTTCCAGATAAAACATCTGTAATCTTTTCTCCCTATCTTCCTCAATTAAAATACCATGAATTTGCATAAAACACACTGATGTTCAGATTTGTTCCTTTTTGATAGTTTTAATAGTTTCCAGGCTCTTAAACTAAATGAGAGATATTTACGAGCATCTGTGAGGCTCTGAAATCAGATGATAAAAGTAAATAACTGAAAGAGGTATTCCTTCAAACCTGTTCTTGTTATTTAATCCATCTGAATTTTCCTTGTAACACCCACAAGCCCAATTAGGCACTAATCCAAAACACACTGACTGGCAGCTGTCTAGTTTGCTAATTCAATCTTTTTTTTATTTAAATAATGAAAGGAAAATGAAGTTTTATGCACATTAGCCTGGTGCTGAGCCAAACTGTGTGATACACAGCTGTCAATAAGGAAATAAAGTAGAGAAGCTCAGAAGTGATGTTTTGCAACTTTTTTTCACAAAGCCTTTCCTTTAGAAACCACCTGTCACGCCCGTGGCAATCTGACTAAGTGTCTTATCAAATAACAATCAAGTCATATTAATAAGAAGCTGATTTTGTAATCTCCCCTGCTGTTCCTTATTCTCTTATAGTCTCTTATTTGGTGCTCACGTTGAAAGGCAATCAGTAGGATGACTGACTGATAGTCACTAATTAGAAATGTGTGTTTTTTCTTTCCTTGTTGTGCTTTCTACTAAATTGACTCATAAGTTTCTTAATGTGGTTAAATAGAAAACACCAAATTTGGATAGAGATGAAACATTATGGCTGAACCCCTCTTGTTTTTATCTCCGTCTGCTGCTCTGCTAATGGCCACACTTGTTGCAGTGTCAGTGGACAAAGTGACCAATTAACATTTTTAATGTGGTATTCCTCATCTGCCATTGCAGATATCGTCTGACCCGCATCGTGGTGGACAATGAGGCCGGTCCCCATAAGAACCACACAGTGGTATTTCTGGGATCTGAGAAGGGCATCATCCTCAAGTTCCTGGCCAAGATGAACAACGGCTTTCTCAATGATAGCCTCTTTCTGGAGGAGCTAAATGTCTACAATCCTGACAAGTATGTATATGCATAAGTGGTATATGCAGAATATCTGTATGTGTGAGAGAGAAAAGTGTGTGTGTGTGTGTGTGAGAGACACTGAGGTGAGGGGCTGAAAGTTGAAAATAGGAAAACACATGGATACCGTTGCTAAAAACGATGGAAGGTCAGTTATTGCATATTTGTGTGTGAGAGCGTATGTGCTTTTGCATGTTTCCAACCAACCATCTTCCAACTCAGCCAACCCACCATCCCCATCACTACCAGTCAGTTCCCCCAACCCAAACTATACAGTGAAGCCAGCCAGCCAGATGGCTACTCTATCATTTAAAAGAGTTTTATCAGGTTACACTCTGTCCAACCACAGCTACTAAATTAAAGACATAGACCCTAAGGCTCTGGATAACGTAGCGCTGTGGTTCCCGACCACAGCGGAGCCCAGCTCCTCCAAAACCTTGGCTGATTAAAGGAAACACACACACATGCACTCACACTGAGGCCTGTGTTTGTCTTCAGAGCCAGCCTGGGATCTCTAGCTAATACATTACACGGCTGTTGGTGCATGTATGGATGTGAGTGTGCGTGAGCTGAGGATGGAGGGTTGAGCGACTTAAGCATTGTTGTGTATTTGGAGTAGAAGTGAATAAGGAAAAATCAGCCAGAGCAAGACCGTGCCAAAGCAAATATTTGGATGAGGGCTAATGGATGAGGGGGAACGAATGGCCGCACAAACAGAGGAGGGAGAAAGAACAGAGGTGAACATCAGAGAGAAGGCATGGAAAGACGCAGAGCACAGAATGCGTTATTGTGTTAGACAGGCGGGAAGAAGAAGGAAGGGAAAGAGAGGACTTGACAGGAGGGCTTTCAAGGTTACCACTGTTTTTTATCCAACATGCTGCTACCATGTGACAAGCCGTATGGAGGGGATGAAGGGCAGGGCCTGTCTGCTCTTCTCTCCGCTTTCCCTCCTGGTGTCTCCTTCCCTGTATCCCCTCTCTTTGTTTCTCTTTCTGTGGCATGGGCTGAGCATTCGTCGACTGCCGGCCATCTGGCTTTAGCGGCATACTGTAAGTGACTTTGCCTCCCCGCCTTTCTCGTTGGATCAGCGCAGGCCCGATTGTCGTGCATTACCCAGTGTAGATGGACTCTAAGCCCTAATTGAGGGCGTTAATGCGGGACCAGAGCACTGCGAAGGGGAGATTAAATCCCAGGAGCTGGATGGCACGATGGAGAGAGTAAGGGATGGAGAGAAGGGATAGAAAAATGCTTGACACACCCAAAGAGATTAGAGTGGGCTCCTATGGGGAGGAGTAGACAAAGACTGTTGGAGTCGGATGAGGAGGGGGTTGTGTTAGTGTTAGTGGGTTTTACAGTTAAGTGCAGTGTTATTGCTGACTGTTCACAGTGCCCATCTGTCCAGTTTTCTGTTGTATCTGTATCACTTCTTTCTTTATCTCTCTTTATCTCCCACACTGTTCCTGACCCCACGTTTTCGATTCCAGCTTTATCTCTGCTCCTTCTGAACTCACGGTTTTTGTTTCTGCCACTTCCCCAGCTTATATGGCTTCTCACTAACTTTCCCACCACTTTGTCTCTATATAACCGGACATGCGTAAATCTCAGTTTTTTATCCTCTTCCTTGTCTTCTTCTCTAGGTGCAGTATAGACGGTGTTGAGGACAAACGCATCATTGGCATGCAGATAGACAGCAAGAGTCATGCTTTGTGGGTTGCTTTCACTTCCTGCGTCGTTAAGGTGCCGCTGTCACGCTGTGAAAAACATGGAAGATGCAAGAAGTAAGTTTGACGCTCGCAAATGGTTTTGATCTTCACTCAGATGGAAAAACCACCAATCCAGTGTACAATAGAACAGGGAGCTGATGTTAATGTGAATATGTATGTGTTTCCCAGGTCCTGTATAGCCTCCAGAGACCCGTACTGTGGTTGGGTATCAGAAGGCGCCTGCAGACAGGTGGTTGGCAACGCCAAGTAAGTTACATGTCTGTTAAAACCAACACACATTTGGGAGAGAGAAGTATTTTCTGATGTCCAGTCTTTCATAAGTAAAAAGTCCTGCTCAGTTTTTGACTTGGACAATGTTACAAGACTAGAGCTGGTTGAAACAAACACCCTAATTTAAGACTTTCCTAAGTTTCCGTAAAAAAACATTCAGTTGCACAAAACACCTTCTCCCTATGGTTTCCTAAAATGCTCACTTTAGTATTTAAGGTTTTCTCCTTATCTTGGTCTTGGTGAAACTGTTGTACAAGCATCCTTAGTATCCAAAGTAAGGAAACAACTTAAGGCACCTCTGAATCTCTTTTATTATTTATTTATTTGACAGGGACAATGCAGCTGATGTGATGCATATAGAGTTTATAGCTAGTGCTAATTCTCAACTGCAGTCCCTGGTTGGGCTCCTCCACAACATTGCAGTACAATGTAAATATACATAATTTCAAACGATCATACCGTAGAGTTCAATGTTGCATGTTTTAACAGCAATGTGGCTGAGGTTGTGGCACTCACATGGCTTTGAATTGCATTAAACGGTACAAAGATCAGTTGAGGCAGAAAAAATGTAAATTAAAAGACCTTTTGTATTCTGTGCTGCTGAAAATATACAAGTTAACTTTCAAATTCAAGGTGAGTTTTTTGGACCCATTCAAAACACTTCGTCCTCCATGACTGCTACAAAGATCTATTTAGTACACACCTGAGATTCTTTTAAGTACTTCAAAACATCCACGCTAAACTGAATGAAAAAAAACGCACACATAAGAATTACAGTGTAATCTAAAGAAAGACCCTCATGTTGATGATAGAGTAAGAAAACTTTGGTTAGTCTGGAGGAATCATCCTTAACCTTTGTCCCCTACCAATTCATGGCTAAAAAATGCTTATTTTTATTACAGTGGAATCAGTAAAATTGAACTAGTTTTACATCGTCAGCCATAAAATCAAGTCCATTTGTCTTGTACTACTGGTGAGTGATCTTCTATTACAGCTACACTGCAGCAGATTTATAAAATGTCGTGCTGGTATATTTTTATAGCTGAGATAAGTCATAACATGGTGTTAGTGATTTGAAAAAAGCCTGAACAACATGCGTTTTCTCATTACTTTTACAGCATCTCACCGTCATTGTCATGCCTGGTGGTATTTATTTCACCATTTGTCGTGTCTGATCTTTCTAATTTTATACCGTGTAAGTACAATTTCATCCAGCTGAAAGGGCTATTGGAAGGATAAATGGAAGGAAAGTGTTATTTTGCTTCAGGCCGGGGTTAGGTATGCAGGCTGGGGAAAGCTTGACGGCCGCGGTAACTATAATTTGTGGCCGTAGTTATGATACAGAACCAGATTATGCTTTCTGAACAAACAGTATATGGAGTTTTGTGGTGGGAAAAAACATTTCACTGATGAAGTCATAACAAAAGGACCAGCGTTTTAGTGGCTATTTGAAGTTGAATGAATTTGATCCCCACGCTGCAAAATGACGGGTCTGGCACTCTGCTACACCAAAGGCATACGCATGCACTTACCCACATGGACACACACAAAATTTACGTAGCAAAAACACACGCGCAACCTATCCTATTATTATTCTGCAAAGCCGAGGCGGTGGACTGTTCTGATTGAGGTTCCACTTTGGAGCCGAAGTCGACACAGAGGCATTAAGAGGGCAGATGACCTCTCTCCTTTACTGTACAATATTTCTAAGTGAGAGAGGGAGGGATTAGGCCAGGCTGCTGGTCTGCGGTGTACTATTCAAAGCATTTACCATGCTGGACAGACGGAGGGATGGAGAGAGGGGAGGGAGGAAAGAGTCAGTTGGTGTTAAATAAAAAGGTTTGCTTGAGCGCTCCCTGAAGAGTACAGACTTTCCTTCCCTGCCTTCACTTCACTCTTGCTTCCTCTTACCTTTTCTTTTCATCATTAAACTAAAACGCCCTTTTGCAC
>JAPQRN010000027.1:21277770-21290091 GCA_037367275.1 Coranthus polyacanthus | reverse complement strand
CCCCCTGCCCTCTCTCTGTCTTTCTTCCTCCTCCATTTCTGCATCTCCTCCTCCTCCTCCCCCTCTGTTTCTCCCCTTGTAGTCTGTCTCTTCTCCAACTGGACTCATATCTCTTCCCCTGTCTGCAGGAATGAATCCCAGCCCTGCTCCACCTCTCTCTCTCGCTCTCTTTCTTCTTTCTACCTTTTCTCTTCTGCTCTCCCTCACTCTGTCAAGCTCAACCCCCTCCCCCTTCACATCCACCCTCCCCCAAGTCGACCTGTAGCCACCGCTGTGTTGCTCCAATTTATGGGTTCATTACAGGAGCTATCCAGGAGAAAAGGAGGAAGAAAAGAGGGATGGAGAAACACAAGAGGGGAAAGACATGGGAAATGAGGGAGAGGAGGGGGGGGCAAGAGAGAAAAAAAAATCACATGATAAAGATTTATTAAACAGAACAGGACAATAAAAAAGCAGTGAGGGGGAATAAGGCAGAGGTAAAGAGATTTAAGGTAGACAAACTGACTAAAAGACCGAATTGAACAAATGAATTTGAAGAAACGGGAATCAGAAGGGACGTTACAAGTGAAATACTGACACTGAAAAGGGTGAACCAACCCGCTCCTCTCTGTCCCGCTCATTCATTTTCATTCTGGACCACAGGACAGGTCCTACGCAGTCTACATGCTTTGTTATGTCGATCTAGCTCATCTCCAGCTGAAAACAATTCAAATATATTTACATTGAAACATTGTTATGTTGAAGATGAAAAATCTAAGCGCTCATCCAGTGACATGTTTTCTCATGTCATGATTAGACAGGGTTACCATTCACTGAGTATGTTTACATGCATACTAATATTCCACTATTATTCCAAATATGACTGAATATATATATGAATATTCTGAATTTGACAGGTGTCGTGTAATCAGCATTTTCCATTTGGATATTATGAATTAGGCCTTTTTTCCAAATTGAGCATTTTCTGACAAAGACATGCGCCATATAATGATATTATTCCAGTTTTGTTAGGATTATTTGGACATGTATGCAGCACATTCAAAATGTGCTTCTCATTTTCGGGTTTTGACGCACGTTGCGACACACGGCTGTGTTTACAGTCAGCTGGAGTAGAGACAAAGATCCTCTCTGGTAAAGATGCATGCTCCAAAGACAAATCCACATATCTGGTTGAAAAGACAACCATACCTACTTTTAAACATTAGGAAAAAGGATATTAGCCGGTTAATGGATATACACAAATATCAAACAGCTGACAGCTGTATTCGCAGAGGGGAAACTGAAAAAAAAAACATGATTTTAAAAGGGGTACGCATGGCTGCATATAAACAGGAATATTAGTGGAATATTAAATTTCATTCGTCATGTAAACAACTAAGCAGGAATTTTGTCTTTTTCGGAATAAACCAAAAACCAGCAAAGTCACTGAAGATGAGGCAGTGGATACATTTTGATCAAAAACAAACTCCATTTGTGGATTAAATCAATTAAATGTGTTTTAAATGAAATATACAACTGTTTAGAATTTGTTTACCATTACATGAGAGCTTCTGGCGTTTATTGAGAAATATGATTTCCCTGATGTCAGGATTTCACTGTAATACCAAGTGCTTGACAGCTGCTCTGCTAAAGTTATTTTCAGCAGCAGGCAGCGCTCTGACACCTGTGTGCCAAGGTGAAGCCGGTATGATAGAGGGAAGAGTATGACCCCTCACACACAGGGATCCAGTGCTGCTTTTTTCACGGCAAAAGACCTGATAGCCTGAGCATTTCACTTTACGTGACTGTCTGAAAGTCAGTTGACATACATTTCACCATCATTATGTGGGATGTTGTGTCAATCACGGATGTGACCTGTTGTTATGGAAAAACTGTCAAATATGTCCAATACTGTCAGAATATGCTGCATTTTTTTTTTTTATTTACAGTTAAATCTCAGAGTCAGATTTTGTCAAAATGCAGCTTCGGTGCCGTGGCAGGTTGAATGACTATAAGAGCAGATACGTGACACTATTCTACGGTTGTGCATCCACTAGTTTAATCACCAACTTATTTTCATTAATACTAATATTACATTAGTGTGCAGACTATACCATGGCTTTTGGGGGAGCTCACTTTTTTCACTGTTTCATAGACAGAAACAACAGATACAACATTTATAAAGCACTCGATTTAGCTTTTATTCATGATTATTCACATTACTAAGAATATGAATAAAAAGAATAAGAAAACAGATGAAAAGTAGCTGCTACTGCCTGCCGCGCATCTTTCAGCAGCAAGCAGACAGAAAATATGTTCAATATGAAAGTATTTTATCTTCTGTTTTACAAAAGCGAGAAGGACAATCAAGTGCTTTATAAATGTTGAATCTGCCATTTCTTACCAGGAAAATGAAAAAGCCTTTTAGTTTGTGGATTTTGAAATTCAAATCACTGTTCTGTTTTTTTTTTTTTTTTTGTGCTAAAAACACAGTCAGAAACAAAAGATACTTTTATAAAGAACTTGATTTCGATTTTGTTTTATCATTATTTGCATTAGTAAGAATTATGCATGAATCATTCCTCGAAAATAGCCCCATTTTTACACATTAAGATACAGAAAAAATAGCCCATTGTCAATATTTTAGAGACCCAAAATTTGACAAATCATGTTTTCAGGGGAGCTCATGTCTTATTAAGAGGAGACAAACTCCACCCGGCTCCCCTCTGGAGGTGAGCAGGAAAGGTGTAGGCAATGAAGTTAGTTTAACGCACATAATCTTTTCCAGATGTTTTATAGCACTTTCTAGAACGTTTCAGGGTGAGCTCTCAAAGACCAAAAGCTGGTAGGTCCTTACCGTATGTCTTTGCCGCAGAATGATAAGACTCAAGTTAATCGTATAAAATAGAATGATCAAAGTTGGTGAAGTGGTAATGCTTCACTTGAGCAAAGAAAAAGTAACATTTTTTTAAAACGAAAAACATATAATAGAATGTATTTGGTGTAATAATCACACCTTTATTCTTGCATTAACTGCAGAATTTCGTCACAGTGTTTTCTTACACATTTTGATAGGTCTTTGTGAGGCGGCTGAATTATTGGCAGCTCATTGTGGATCATAATAGAAACAGTGGACTGGATGTTTTCCCAGCATTACGCACTTCCCTGGCTGACGTCAAGCCATAAGCCATAATTTCCTCCCTGATTAGCTTATTGTTCTCTCAGCTTTTGTTTTCTAAACACATTTGCTGCTTACTTTTCCATTTTTTATATGTTGGTTACCCTTTTCAGTAAGACCTTCTCGCTGTCGCTTGTTCCTATAAATGCTCATAACCAAAGCTTTGATGTATCTTTTGGCCATGTGAGCCTGATCGTCATATCACAGCAGCCCGTCCTTTGTGCTTTTGAAGCTTGTCTAGCTCACATTCAGCTGTCATTATCCTGCTTTGAATTGAATTTAAATGGCCACGTTCCCTGTGTCCATGACTTAGCAACTCATCAATTAGATCCACATCTTTGTTCCTGGTTTGGTACTACGTAGGGCCACTTATGAATGTCCTTTTTGAATAATTATCAATGCATGAATTACAAAACACATATCAGAACATACATAGTGCTTTAGTCATCCACAAACGTCAAAACCCTGCCACATATTTTCAACAGTCACAGCATGAAAAAGCGAGTCCAGTGGGTCACCATCTGTATGAAAGTGAATCATCAAGAATGGAAATGAACAGCAGCCGACCTTATGGAAAAAAAGATACACTCCAGTCTAGACTACAGGACTTTTCTCCGTGGAAAAAGCTACTGTGATTCACAACTTTAATGACCGATAAACTTTCACTACTGTAGAGCTGCTGTCAAGTTCAAACTTTGTCAACGTGTGATTGTGGTGAAATGTAGAAATAATTGGAGCGGCATTTAGCTGCGTTGCTCACGCTGGGCACTGTCTTTTAATAAGTCTGTCTCCCATTAATACAGACAGTACTAGTGTCAATTTAAGGAATCATCAAGCTAATGAAAAATGTTCCCGTGGACGTTTAATTTGCAGTGATTGCCTTTGAGCATCAGAAACAACACTATGTATGCGTGGAGGTGGATAGGTTAGTACGTCAGTGTTAATACCTGATGTGCAGAATGATATAATTAGAGGTTTAATTATATCTTAACTGGCTCGTCAGTATGCAGCGCACTGACTCAGGATTGTGTGATGAACGCTTTAATTTTGAATAACACCATTAATGCAAGTGCCTCTTGAACACAAACATACACAAGACCTAATGGGATAATATCCTAACTGGGGATTAAATAGAACTTAATGAATTGTTGTCATCTTCTTAACAGCACTGTCCTTTTTAAAAAATGACAACAAGCGAGTCCCTGAAAGCAAATAAGGACTTTCTGAGGCTTTCGCTGCAGTGAAGGCAAAGTAAACATTTCCCTCTCCTCCCCTTTCATCTTTCCTTCTGCTCACTTCTGTACTTTTCAAGCTGTTGAAAACTGCACTGATTAAGATTTTATCATTTTGCAGACAAAGTCTGCGTGTAGTCGGCCTGCAGTCAGAGGTCAAGGCCCTCTCTGTAACCCCTCTGTGATGTTTAACTGCCTTTGAAGTTTTCCCAACACTACACAAAGACAAGCTCTGTGGGTTTAATTCAGACAGATTAAAAGACTCGGATTGTGTATGTGTGTCCGACATACAGAGAGATACCATTCATAAGTTCCAGTCACACCACATTACAATGTTTCTGATTTACATGTAAGTGTTGCCGACCCAGGCTGTTTTGACAGCGAGAAATATCGGAGTATCTGAGATATGTGTTTAATATCTGAATGTTGAGGCCCGGGGCGGTGTGAAATTCAAATCAATTCAAGTGCAATTCAAAGTGTCGAATTGCAGGATGCCTTGCAATGCATTCTGGGGGCGAGTCAGGGTTGAAACCAGACGATTATAAGTCACTGTGTATAGTCTGAAACCCTAACAAGATAAGACCAGAGCAGCAAATCTGTGGGTTTTAGCACCACTTTGATACATTTGAAGGTCACACCACAGCAAGAGTTTGGAAGAAGTTTGACAAGATCACACACGGGGATCTGAAAATGTAAAAGTGAACGGCGCACCACCTTGATTCAAAACCCTGAAGTCCTGTGATTTGACAGAGACGACTCCAGCGTCCTCTGTGACCACTTTCATTCTCTTTGATGTTAGGATGAGAAACAATTCCTGACATGAAAGATGGAAGTCTTCAAAGTTTTCTCTTTTTTTGTTTTACTCAAGGCCTTGGGCTAAGTACCCTCCAGAAGTGTGTGTGTGTGTGTGTGTGTGTAAAGCAAGCTAGCGACATGAAGGATGGAAAGGGAGAAAAAGAATGAAAGACATGGACAGGAAGACCCATGTGGTGCAGGTTAAATAGGGCTTTAACCCCTGCTCCCTCACTCAGAACTGAAGACAAAGATCTAGCTTCACAGTTTGCCTCTTCGCCCAGAATGGACAACCCGTTTGGCTCTGCTGCCCTCCAGCTTTGTTATTCAATGTGAAATTCCAATCCCTGGTTTTATAAAGTTAACCTTTAGCGGCAATAAATTCACTGTCATGAAAATTCATAAGAGTTTGACTTGCACTTTCAGCATGTAAGCACTGTGGACAGAGATGGATGAATGTACGTATTTACTTCCAAGAAAGACAGAAATGAGAAGGTGCCAAAGTAGATGACTATGTTTACACTTTCATTTTCTTACATAAAGGGTTTTTGGAGAATTTCAGGGCTTCTCACCTCTCAAGTTTCCTTTTCTTTTCTTTTTCTTTTCTTTCTTTTTCTTTCTTTTTTTTTTTTGCGGTGCAGCTCTCAAACAGCACCCGTCACCATGGTTGCTTCTGCCAAAGCATGATAACTCACAAAGACCACAAGGTTATAATTACAATGTTGCCATTTTCCACTGCATAAAAAAAAAAGTACCATATGGAAGCTGAAAAGAACGAAAACACACTGTGAAACAAGAAGAGAAGTCGTTTGGGTTATTTTATTTTTTTTTCTATACTGTAAAGAAGCAGTTAAAGCGATCTAAGTGAGGACAGCAGAAAGTCAACAAAATGACTGATAGCAGCGAGGGACGATACCTGTCTCGCTCTCAGACGTTACAGTATTGAGATGAGAAGCAGATGTTTTGTCGGACAGGCGAGCCATTTGGTCACACGAGTCCACAGCATAACACATGTCAGACTTTAATGCTTCACTGCAGATAACACTCATCACGTCTCACACCATCTCCACAGCAGAGCGGAGTCCTTGATAAGGAGTGATTTTTGCCAGAGAAGATGTTTTGCAGTCTTTTGTTTAACACTAAATGAGATATAGCTGAGCCGTGGGTTGTCAGCGCTCTATTACAGCAAGAGAAAAAAAGTGAAGTTTGGTTTTACTGTAAATGAGTAATGATCTGAGCCAAAGTAACTGCTCTTTTTTTTTTTTTTTACCTTTTTTATCCAGGTCCCGCTTTAAAATGAACAGAGGTTAAGGTTTGAGCCAGTGCTTTATTTCAGCTAGAAAAACGGGTTTAAGTCATGTTTTTGGGCTAATGAAGTATGACTGCAGCGAGTGGAGGATTATGGATGTTAGTTTAAGAGAGTCTGGATTTCAGTTCCATGAGAACAGATTACCATGCTGTCTCTGTGTCTGTGTTATGTCTTGCTGAAGAGACACAGAAGATATTCTCTCGAGTGCGTCCTCGCTGACACGGCCGCGCTGAAAAGCCTAAACACGATTACCCAGCTCCCTTCAGGATTTTACAGAATTATCGTGACGAAGGTTTTATTTTGTTGCGTCTTCTTTCGAAAAAATTACAGAGCATAAATTGATACACTTTTATCATTATTCTCAAGAAAAGCAAGACGACAAAATTGCAATCATTGTCGACGTTTGTTTTGATTATGGTTGTTACGCTAAATTGTGGCGCTTGCAGCATGAATGTTTTTTTTCTTCTTATCTGTATTTTTAATATAGTTCTTAAGATGACTGATTAGTGTGTGTGGAGGAGGTACAGTGTAGATGTAATATTGCTAACAAATCTGTGAAATATTACCAAGTAATATAGACACAAGACAGAGCCGTGAAAGAATGAATCTTAAGAAATGAGTCTCAACAGGTGAAAATATGAAGGCTGGATTTTCTGCCGCCTTTCATGTTTTTATTATAATTCACAGTGAATGAAAATGTGATCCCTTTAAGTTGTTATATATAACATATCACCCACACAGCGCTTATTACAGAACATGATTTCTGTGTAAAACACACCTCCACCGTATTAGAGAATTATAAAGCCTTGAGGGATTATGTGTTGAATTTCTTTCATATGTTCCAGGTTATTGTCTTTTGTTATATCATCTAGAGTCTGACTGACACATTTTACTTTTACATTTTACACAGTAGACAACGTGCAGTGAAGGTGGGTGACTAGTTACATGTAAGAGGTTGATGTAATTATATGTAATTAAATCACTAATCAAAAATGTAGGTGATTATACAGTTAATTACATCTGAATTTATTCTTTTGATTAAAACGTTATATGTAGATTATAACGTCACTCAAGAACACCTTTCAGTGCTGGAAATTCAACAATATTTTCCTCCTGAAATAAGAAACATGGCTCAATCATTACTGTACCGTGTTTAAATGTATGTTTTAGGACTTGTAATGAAGTGTAATAAGTTACATTACTTTAATGGAGTCATAAAGTTAGTCATCGCACTTTTAACTGGTTAAAAAGTAATGTGTAACACAATTACATTTCAAAAGTAACCTTCTCAGTGCTGACATTACATACCATGACATAAGACTTTTAGTGCAGTTCACATGTGTAACTGAGTCACGCTATCATCTGACACAACCAGTGCACTGTGGGAGCTTTTTACATGATAGAGCCCACCTGCCTAATCCTCTGTCTGCGGTAACTGATCTGTGTTGGCCACAGGTCATGTGTGAACACATTATAAATCTCTCTGCTGTGGACTGGTGTGTTTAACCCAAGGAACAGAGTGCTGCATTAGATGTCTACATTCATCAACAGGCTGAAGGTTATCATCCGTGTGTGTGTGTGTGTGTGTGTGTGTGTGTGTGTGTGTGTGTGTGTGTGTGTGTGTGTGTGTGTGTAGTGGGGACATGTTTTTAACACTTGTGTGTATGTGCGAGCAGATTATTTCTGACCCCATTTTATTACACACAACCTGCTGCTCCCACTCTCCCACTGCTCGAATACTTCATAGCTGCTTTTATTGAATTATCTTTTATTTGGCCGTATCGCAGCCTGTCTTTGCCAGTCTTTGAAAGTGGCGCTTTCATAAGACACTGATGACACAGCTCATTGGATTTAGCGCCTAATCAGGGGCTTTTTAATGTATTCTCTGTGATTCATGAGATTGGATCCAAGCTTTATGAAAAGTCTCCCATTTGCATCTATGAGAAGAAAGGGTTTGGGTATTTCAGGCTCTTTTATCTGTGCTCATATCTTTTTTCATTTCAGCAGAAGGTTTTATCTGGGATTTAAAATGTGAATCATAATCACTCCTCCAAAACACATTTTCAGTCTAAGATTGGATTTTTGGGAAATATTGAATGTTGCTACTTGAAGCTAGCATTTTGAATCGGTGTTCTTTATGATGGGATAAACCCTTTTTCATTTGCATGTTTTTCATGATATGATTTAAACCACTAATCTTTTTACCCAGAAAACATTTTTTAATTATTGTTATTCAGTATCGCTTTCTATTTTTCTAATAATATGCATCTTCCCCAACAGCTTTATTTTTCAAAGAAACAACCTCCCACAACTCAGCACCAGTGTCATTTCTGTCAGTCTGAATGTCATCTCCACGTCTCTCTGCAGGTGTGATCCGTGAGAGCTACCAGAAGGGCCGTGACCAGCTTGTTCCTGTGACCTTGTTGGCCATAGCTGTCATCCTGGCTTTTGCCATGGGCGCCATCTTCTCAGGCATCATTGTCTACTGCGTGTGCGACCACCGGCGGCGAGACATAGATCTGACAGGCCGCAAGGAAAAGGACAGCCACCACCTCCACTCCCGCCGGGGATCCATGAACAGCGTGACCAAGCTGACAGGCCTGTTTGAGACGCAGGCTAAAGACGGACGTCCCGAGGCTATCCTCACTCCTTTGATGCACAATGGGAGACTGACACCAAACGGGAAGATGCTGATCAAGGCAGACCAGCACCACCTAGACCTGGCTGCTCTGCCAACGCCCGAGTCCACACCCATGCAGCCGCGTCGCAAGCCCAGCCGAGGCAGCCGTGAGTGGGAGAGGAATCAGAACCTCATCAACGCCTGCACCAAGGACATGCCACCTATGGGCTCCCCTGTTATCTCCACAGACCTGCCCCTGAGGGCCTCGCCGGGCCACATCCCCAGTGTGGTGGTCCTACCTCTGCCGCAGCATCAGCACCAGCTCCAGCCGCACCTGCAGCAGCATCAGCAGTCGTACCAGCACGAATACGTTGAGCAGCCCCACCACAGTGACCTGAGCATGGGCCACGGCGTCATGGATGACCAGGGGGCCACGCTGGAGTACAAGACTGTGAAAAGCCCATGCCACAACCTTAACATGGTGGATCCAGATGGGGTGCTTCCGCCCCGTGTGCCACAGCGAGAGGCGTCCCTCACCATCCCTCCTGCTGTCCCACAGATGGGCAAACGCCTGGAGGTGCACTCGTCAGTGTACGGGCTTCGGAAAGGATCTGCGTCATCCGCTTCCGGATCCTCAGCCCTCAAGAAGCACAACACCAACTCATCTAACTCCTCCCATTTGGCGAGACATCACAGCTTCAACCGTGTGGAGACTCCGCCCCCTGCGCCCCAGAGGGTGGACTCCATACAAATGACAGCACAGGGCATATCTCTGTCACGGCAGCCTGGAATGAGCTCCTACGGTTCACTGCCTCGAACGGGCATCAAACATCTCAAACCCGATGTCCCTCCCAAACCGTCAGTAGTTTCGCTCTCGACAAAAGTCAAGTCCAGTGACTCCTGCACATAGTCAGCTCGATGACGATGAGTCAGTTTAACGAACAGTAGGAAAAGGTTTTTTTCTGAAAGAGAGAAAAAACAGGGAATACTGTACAACTTGCATCTCCTTTTAGTGTTTTTGTTTGTTTGTTTTTGGTGTACAGTACAGTGGAAAACACAACACAGTTTTTTTTTTAAGAAAACACTTTCTTTTTATATAAATATGTAAATATTATACAAATGGTTGTTGTCATTTGTTACCGTCATCGAGCTCATGCTCTGGCTGGCTCCCAGTTCCTCTGTCAACACACATGGGAACATGTGCTACTGAAACTGAAGAAGAAGACGATGCTTGTCCTGAATATTTCATCCAACGGCGCCCTGTAGCATCCAAGACAGTGGCTCTCCTGTTTGTTGTGTTTTTGGCCACTGGGACTTGACGTGATACTTTATCATGCTGGTAAAAGCACAAAGAGAATAGGGTTGTTTGGAGAATAATCATTGTACAGTACCTTGTACAGGACTTGGGGGAACACACAGGCACCTGGACCCGGAGACTGAGCTCGAACTAAAAGGACAGAAAGCTGCCTGAGTTCTGTTGGAAACTGTGAAAAGCATCTCAGTGTTACAGCAATCAAGTCTTGCCTTGGTTTTGATTGAAAGCCAGGGCCAGAAGAATCTTCTACTGTACTGGTGACTGAATAACACATGACTGTTAATACTAATAGCTTGTTGTATTTATTTTTATTAAGTGCTTTTGAAAAAAAAAAAGGACTGACTTTCTAGGCTCAGAGAGAGAGAGGACAGAAAAGAAATCTTTTAATAATAATTAATCAAGTGTGAGAAAAAAAAATATTTAAAGTCATTAAACTGGAGCCAGTAGAACTTTGTTGATGACTAAGGGTCCATTAGGTCTTACTGTGTGCTCAGTGGGACCTGCAGCTTGAGATATATGTGACCTCTGTGCAGAGGAGGAGATATTTATTTAAACTGTGCCAGACAGGGACTTTTACCTTTACGGACCAGAATAACCATTGTTTTTGACCAATCATAAAAAAAGACTTCCTGAATCTCACCCTTTCACTTCTCCAATGAGCATCCCCCAATCAGCACTGTGGTTTTGTGTGAGTCGTAACATTTGTCCTGATTGGTTGCTGGCTTACCGGTGCCATCAAAGCTCACTGTTGCATGTTGCAAAGAAATAAGAGAAGCAGCTGCAGCAACAGTACGGAAATCTGCAAACACACAAAAACAATAAGAAGCTGTAACTGGCGCTGCGAGCGAATGGGGCGATGCCTCCATCTTGGAACGTATCGTCTTTTCTAGCGGCATCACACAGATGAGCAGGTGAAAAAGAAAAACTATACAAACATCTGTATTGCCTGCTTCTTTTTCCACATGTAAATTTGTGCCTTACACCCTAAAATAGTGTTGTTTTCTTTATTAGCTGTTAACTTTGTCTCCTTGTAGTATTTTTTATTTTTCTTACATCATAACGTTTCCCTGGTTTGATAAAAATGCAATTAAAGAATGTAGGTGTTATTGTTGTAATTCTGGTCCCCTAGACATAACACACTTAAAATCCAGAGGGAAGATACGAAAGAAGACTCCCTTTCTTCTTCTACTCTTTCTCTCTCTCTTTCACACATACACACATGCACATGCAAACACACACACACACACACACACACATTTTTGTGGTTCATTTCTGATTGTGCCATTAATGCGCTTAAAGCAACCCTTTATGTTGTGCTGGCAGTGTCGATGAAGACGTGAGTGTTTTTCATTTTCTATTTTATACAATTTAAAAGTCCTGGTATTTGTTTTTACTTTTTTTTTTCTTTTGCTGTCTGGTTGTTTGGAGTGATGGTTAATTGACTGATTAACTGAACAATTAACATTTGTTACTTGAGAAGGCCAATGTAAGTGTATCTTTCTGGTGCACTGCAATAATAATGCAACAACAACAACAACAACAACAACAACACAAGCAAACTTACAGTATGAGACACACATAAGCACCCGGTTGTACTAACACAGCTCTAGGCTTCTTGTGTGCATTGTAACACTCAGTTGTTAGACAAATGCATAAACAGGCTGGTTCCTGTGAAGAAAGTTGACAAATTAAAACAATATTAAAAATTTGTACCTTATTTAACCCCCTTTTTTGCGAGGAAAAACACATTTTGATAAAGTTTAGTGAGACATTTTTATTTTGCTTCACTAACTCTCATTATCAAGGCCTTAGGAATGGCTGAGAGTTTGACTAATACCAATCTGACCTTTTTTGCTTTAACTTCCTTTTTACTTACGATTTTTTCATGGGGGGGGG
>JAPQRN010000027.1:21254403-21265645 GCA_037367275.1 Coranthus polyacanthus | reverse complement strand
ATATATAAAGTATATGAATATGAATGAACACAGAAAGTGTATATTAACCACTGAATTGCAAAACCTTAGGCTTGATCATGGTTTTGTTATTAAATTCAAGTACTGAATCTTAAATCTATATATAGAAATCACTTGGCCTATGTGATATATTTTGTTACTTATATTATAGCAAATGTTTCCAAAAATGTTCAAATTCAGATAAATCCCTAATATTATTCAGTGAAGCATCCCATTTCATTTGGTTGCTTGTAAATGGTCGTGTGTCCATAAACATATTTTATTTTGAAATAGCAGACTGCAAAATGTGAAATGGTAAACGTGAAATGCCTTTTTTGAGAGAGAGTTACTGCGCTTAATGGACACACTTTTTCCAAATAAGTTCTGATGTAGTGAACATTTAACTCACATGACTGATCAGCTGTTTCCAGCGTCTTCCCAGATATTTCCATAAAGTGTGGCAACAGGTAATGTGGACGGATGAGGAGACGGAGATGGGAAACAGCAACAGAGTGCTCTACTTCTTCTCCTCTGTTTATTACAGTCATAACATAGACTGTACCTTCTGACGACAACACACAGCATAGTTTATTCACTCCAAACCCGTTTATGGAAACGTACATCATTTCATTAAAAGGTTTGCTTCAAATTAGCTTGAAATTTTATGGAGATATGGGTAAAAGTGTCCTTTAGTAACAACAGCTAACCCTCTACTCACATTAACATACTTGCAGTTATTTCTTTAGAATCAAATGACATAATGTAGCAATGGTGGTGAAAACAACAACTCCCATGATCCCACGCTACTTCACAACGTCACCTACTACTAAAGCTGTTTCCCTGGGTCTTCACTTCTTTCCAAGTCTCTTCCTTAAAGGCCGATCTTTTCCGACCGATCAGTAGTATTTATAGAAAATTAATAAATACATTGACAATGGCAATAATAAAGGTGAAGCAACATTTACCTGTTGTGCTGCAACATGGAACAAACTCACCCCAAATGTAGGTATTTTTAAATCAATTAAATTGAACCCTTAATTAATTCTTATTACACTGTGTGACTTACTGTTATTTAATTCTGCCGTACCTTTTAATCTGTACCTTTTAATCATTTTAATAATTATTTAATTATAATACTCTCTTCAATTGTGGTTTTATGTGTTCTGTGCTTTCTTTTCTCAGTATTTCTACCCTTTATGATTTTATTTTCCAACTTGCCTAATCTTGCCTAATTAGATCACCTTATTATACTTAAATGCATTTTGCGCTGGCTCTTTATTCGTTATTCGTTGAGGTTTTATTTGCGGTTGTGGTCGGCTCTTTTTCCTTTAGCAGTATTTTTAAAAGACTCGCACAGAGGATTGTGTGTGATTAAATATCGCAGAGGATCCACAGACGCATCCTTGAAAATTCTCCAAAGGAAGGACTCCTGGACATTGGAACGGTCCTCCAACGAAATCTGTTGATGTGACTTTAAGTAAACGAAGCCTTGAAGGATCCTTCCTTGACGTTGACAAACACCCTATGTCTTTTATTGTTGTTTTGATTGAGAGACCCCTAGTGGCAGAAAATGACAAACTGTGCCTTGAAATTTAAGTCTCCATTGGTATATTTCTCTTGGTATCCAGTCACATTCAGTTTTAAACTCCCGTGAAGACAGCTTTATTAATTGTCCTTGATACAGAATTGGTTTTAATGTCCCTGGAGTCATAAAAAAAGTGAGATGTGGTCAAAAGTGTTGTGTGTTGAAAGTCACACCTCCCTCACCCTCTCCGGCCACTGCGACAGGGGACAGGAGTGAAGACAGCCATGTGTGAAAGCCGCCACGTACTTGTTAATTTGCTGACGGGGTTTCATCAACCGTCCATTCTGAGCGAGTGAACAGACTTTGTCATCTTGTTTTTCTTTTTTCACCCTGCGGACTGTAACATCTAACTTCACTTAAGAACTGAGCTCGCCCTGCTTTCCTGGGTTTATTTTTGTCCCATCGTTTCTTTTTATTTTATATAATCTTTCATTGTATATTTATTTCACACAGCCCATGCCCCGCTGTTCCCCTTACTGTTGCGTCAAGGAGTTTAAAAAGAGTCTTCAGTTTAACACATGGAAAATTAATGAGTGTGGCAACAGCAGGAGAGATTCATGGAGATTCATAAATGTTTACTCTTTGCTCTTCTCCCTGAATGCTGATCATTGAGAAAAGGAGCGGTTAACTAATGGATGAAATGGAAATGGTAAGTAAAAGACTGAAACTCATTTGGCTCCCAAATTTGGCAAAATATCAATTTTCTTCAGTTAAAGGTTCAGTGTGTGATATTTAGTGACATCTAGTGGTGATGTTGCAGATTGCACCGCTCTGTCCTCACCTCTCACCTGACCTACAGCGACTGCTAAAAAGTCCATCATTAGATGGACACAACAACTCATATGTCCAGGTGATTATACACTAATGAAAACATAGTTAATAAAAACGTAATTATATCCTCCTACATCCTTGTAAATCTTACACACTGGACCTTCAAGACCATCTCAAGAACAAAAATGTAAACGGACTCCTAAACACTTTAAAAAAAAATATTTTAAATATGCATCTTACATACATATTTGTACATATAAGTACATATTGTAAGATGAGATTTATTTTTGCAAATGATGCTGAATTGTTTATTTTAATTATTAGTTATTATTATTACACTTTTAAATGGGAACATTTCCATTGAATATGCATGAGGTAAGGAACTACATTAAAAGCACTACTTGTAGTGATTATTTACATGATGCTCTGTCCCAACATCACTCTCCTTTAGAATGAAGACTGCTAAAAATTAAAGGACATTTAAATGAAAGAATTCCACTTGTATTAATGCAAAAATGACAGTAAATGCACCCTCATTTAAAAAAAGAAAAGACCTTAAAACGGCACCCAAGATAGCATCATCCTTCCATGTCGAATGCTGGTCATTCAACCAGCACTTTAACTGAAAGACATGGCGCCTGATGGCTGCTGATAGCTGTTGTCAGAGGAGATTGTCTTGGCTTGTTGGACACAAAAGTGAGGAGACACGTGTTTCCTGGTGAGAGCAATCGCACTTTTCACAGCTACGCCCTAAAAACTAGGACTCTGCTCACAGAAAGGAAAAGCCTGCTTTGTGGGCTTGTTTCACCACACTGCAGTTGCACCAGCACTCCAATATCACCACATTTAAGTGAAAAGTTTCCTTATTTAAGCACTTCATTCTGCTTGTTATAAGTTTTCTACCATTTCAGATGTCTTACAATAGAAGACCATCGGATAGCTTGTTGTCTGACAAGGTTGTCTGGTTTGTCTGATTCAGATATTGTCTGTATCAGATGAAGAAAATGAAAAGCTTGGTGTGAATATCATTTCTCTTTTCACTCTCTTTGCCACAATATATCACAGAGCCTTCCACTTTCCTATCTGAGACACCAACCAGAAAAAGACAGCCTTGGCACAGAGATGAACAGATACTCTAGACACTAACACTACACTATGTAAATGTCTGGCACGGGAAGGAGGTGGATTTCAAACACTTTGAATATTCCGTTCTTATATAGCCAGAGAAGTGTTACAAAGAGTGTTACAACATTATTATCTTTGCTTCTATGGAAAAATGGACCATCATTACCAAAGGTTGAATTTTTGTCTTGCACATTAGCGCAAATGTCCTCTCAGATACATGCATTTAGCTGAAATTAGAGCGAATGGAAGAGCCAAGAAGTTCAGCAGTTCTGTGTATTAAAACGGCAACAGGAAAAATATTACAGTACGTGGGAAGATCGGATGCTTGTGTAACATCTCTGGCTCTGACACAGTCGAGCGGAGTCAATCTCGGACTGAGGGCCGAGGATGTGCTGAAACACGCCCACAAGACTGCACTCACTTTTAATGTATGAAGAGGAGTGGAAAGGTCGTCGGAAGTTATTTTCCTCTAAGAATGATGAGGTGAGCAGATGCAAAACACGGGGGAAGTAAAAGTGCAAACAATGCTATGATGTGGATGTGATGCAGATTTACACGCTATCTTCATCTTCCTTGACTCAAGGAAAATTCCATTGCTTCGATTTATTGCGCAAAAGCTAAAAATCGACACGCTAGAATACGATTTGAATGGACGCCTTAAAAGATGACACACTCAGAATTTTATCCTTTTAAACATATGTGCATATGGGACAGTTTTAGTCATATATCTAAGTTGTATAAGTTCTTTTCCAGCACATGAATTTCTAAACACTTTTCCCCAGACATACTGTGTGCATATAAGAGTTTTCTTGAACCGCACGCCTGTGTAAGCAGTTCCTCTGTGCGAGATGAGCCACCTCCCATATCTTCACACTCTACAGCCTCTCTGTGGTATCGGCCCTGCATTCAGTGTGTGTACGTGGTCGAAGCTGTGTGTAGTGGTGGCTGTCGTCCTAAGCTGCAGCTCTGATATGAAAAAAGGGATATCTTACTGAACCACAGATGTGGCCAGTGAAAGCAGTCGCTCACTTCCCAGAAGAATAGTTTTTAGAAAATCTTGCAGACGTACTGAAAAGAAGCTGGCTAAGCAGTTGATCGCAGCCATGGACTTTATCACAGACACTCATTAACAACTCATTACTGAGTTTTCTGTCAGTCAATAAATAATAATAACGACTCTATTTGTATCACACCTTCAGTACAAAGAGGCTGCCTATAGAGCTGCAGATAGCAGATTTTGACTTAAAGGGACGCCACAACCAGAATTATTCACAAAGTACTAAAGAGCGGATCTTAAAAGTTTCATAGTATGTGACTAGTTTCTCTGAAGAAGAACAAAGGCATATTTTCTGTTTTAAGTTGCTGGTTTTACATTGAAACAATCATTCGGCGTAGGTAGAAGAGTCACTAAAACACCATTAAATAGGCTGCCAGCTGTGCCAGCTGAGCGCTGTGCTGCATCAATTAGGATGAAGATGTCACAGACCTTATTGTAATGCTGTCAGCGTCATGTAAATAACTTCATTTTCTTAAAAGCCTTTAAAACACTGCTCAGCGAGGGTTTATATTTGCTGGAAGGAAATTCAGTCCAGGACTATTTCTTAGTATGTACTTGATAAATTATTCTGAAGTGCAATTGATCAGGACGGGATGCTATTTATGATGGTGGTTACATGATCAATGTATCGTGGTAATAATAGTGGTATTTAAGCGCATGGAAAACAAGAACAGGAGCAGGAGGATAATGTGGAAACCCGTTTGCCAGGAAAAAATGTTGTATGTTTCTCCATGTATAGTGTCAATGTCAAAATGAATAAAAAAATGTGTTTCATATCAGTATTTCTACATATGTTGCGCATCAGTGTTGTAGTGTTTTACTTGCTCCATGACTTTTTTGGAGCCAGTGGCTGGAAAGTGGCTTTACAAAATCCAGGAAAAGAGGCCAACCTGGGATGCTAATTGCAGAAAGAGAGCTGGAGGACATCTTTTCAGCGAGTCAAAAATCGCACAGCGCACACCCACCTTTAAATCTGGAAATTAAGCAGCATTACAGCAAGTACTTTTCAAGTGGAAGTGAGATATTCAGGTGAAACTTTGGAATAAATTAATTCATACTAGGTGTGTAGTCTTCTTGTGGTCGAAAATTGTTATGAACTTGACACTCATGGTTTTTAGATCCACTGCGTATGTACCTAAATGGCACATTTGTCATGATTCTGCATTAGTTGTCATTGGTGATGGTTATGAGTGACAGAAGCATTAAAGTAGTGCCATGATGACTGACGGCTGCCTTCTTATAGTTTTGCTGTGATGTATATTTAGCATCGTATGGTGGTGACCTGGTTGTGTGTGATTATAAGTGTGTTTGTGTGTGTGTGATTATAAGTGTGTGTGCGTCTGTCACTGTTCGTGTTTGAACTGGCTCTGTGTCCTCTGCTCTCGACATCAGCTGACGAGCTGTGTACAATCCATCAGCTCACAGCTGTGACTTATGGCCCGTTGGTTTGTCAAGGTCGCCGATAACACACACACACACACACACACACACACACACACACACACTGCTGCTCACAAACACTATCCTTCAACAGACATCCTCAAGACACACAACATGTGTTATATCTGTTTGTCACTGAGGTCTGACAAGGCAAATCCAAACATACATCTCCATAATAATTCCATTTCTTAAGCTACACTGAAGCTAAACTACGCACATTTAACATTAAGGGAACAACCAGTAGGACGCCCCGTTGGTGAGTTGAGGTATGAACCAGTGACATCAAAGGTGATGGGTTCAAATGTTGTTATGTTTTATATCTCACATGTGCTGTCATTCTTCACTATATGTAACTTAAACACAGTGGAAAGCTCTTAGAGTGATCACATCTGTCTGGGTCAAATTGATCGCTATAAGCGGGTGATTAGTAGAACTGAACCTTTAATTTGTCAGCCATCTGTAAATCTAAAGCCCTATTCGCACGGGACTAGTATTACCTGTGGACCTCTGGTAATTTGTAATAATTGCGGCGGTCGTCTGTGATCTTAATCCCAAGCGAATCTGCCATGTCTGCAATTTGTAAAGTAAAAATTCCACCACAAATTACCTACCCTATATTAGCGAACACAGAGGTCCATGTTTTGTTTCCTCCATGAATTTATTCAGCCTTTTTTTCCTGGTCAAGGACTGTGGAGGCTGGCTGGTGATGGTAAATGAAAAGTTTGGGTACAAATTCAGGACGTTCATGTTGTGAGATTGCATGTATATTCGCTGAAAGAGCAAACTTTAATCCATCAGAAGAGCAAAATCTCAAAAGATGATGAGATGGATGATGTGCATGACAGCGTACAGTAAGAAACATTTTTCTATCTTTCAACAATTATGTGTAAGTGGTGAGCCTTGTCATCAGAACCGGGGAATAGTGTCAGTAAATTCAAGCAAAAAACAGACTTCGCCTATCCCATGCAAATGCGAAACACAGACATTGGGGGTTAATTTCCATTTTTGTCCCCAGGTTATACTGGTCCGTCACCAAGGGCCCGCTCAACGGGCATTCTGTGGCCAATTTTCTGTCTCCATTGTTGGACCTGACCAGCCTGAGAAACACTAAATTTCACTGTTGTTGGTTGATTTTTGGCAGGTTGTCATACGTTTCAAGAAGATCAGGTTTTGTATTGAGAGAAAATGATTTCAATGCGCAGGTATGAAAAGACCCACGACGAACACTGTAAGCAGCCTACTCGATTACAATAAGCATTTGTAAGGGAATGATTCTGCCCCAGGTTTCTTTTATCCATTTGAGCACTTAATCATTGTAACCGTGATCACTATAAGCAAGTTCCCCCTTTTGTGCCTTCAAACGCTGCAGACTCTTTGTCGTGCGTGGAGTGAAATTAGTCCTGGAGATGTGCAGCATGCAATTGACATTCAAGTAACCACTTAAGACAAGAGATCTTGGCGACTATCACTTCTGAACATCAGTCAAGTCAGTATTTTTAGTAGCATAAAAACAGAAAAACGGCTAACTCTTGTTTCAAGATGCTCCCAGACCGAATAAATTGATTCCTTGTCATAATGTCCATCCAATTAATTTACCTTTTGCAGCTGAGGCTTCATGGCTTTGTGGAGAGCTTGGCTAATTGCTGCTGCTGCTGCTGCTGCTGCCTGAGTCAGAGCCATCAAACCCTCCTTATCCCTCCTCTGCCACTGAGCCAGACGACGACCAGCTCCCCATCTGGACAAACTTTTTCTCTGTGTGTGTGTTGGTCAAGTTGAGAAGCGTTGAATCCAGAAGCACTGATAAATAATACATCTCAAGAAAAAATTACAAATCCCTACCACAAAAAAAAAAAAAATCTGCTCAATAACAAAAATTTAGCCTTTATCAAAAAATTATGTGAGTTGTAACTATGGGGAAAAAACTGAAAAAAAAAAAAAAAAACTAGGGAAGAATGAAGAAATAGGCTGAAACAACTCATTGCATAATTGATTCATCAAATGTAATATGTATGAATTACTGCAAAATGTTCATGTTCAGTTGGTTTAATTGGGGTTTTCACTTTGAAGGTGTTTTAATTGTTGGTTTCACAGGCATAACAGATGGCAGCTCAGTTCAAGCACAGAAGTAGTTTTCTCTTATGTTATTTATTAACCTCTGTGAACACCTGGTTTATGTGAGCAGTTTTGAGTCCACTTTGAGGCTTTAACACATAATGAGGCAGCATGTGCTAAAAATAAATCTGCTGCTATTTTTCCATCCCATACGCAGGCTCACCTGTAGCCTGCCCGGGCCTGACGTCGTGCAGTCCTTGGTAGGGCACACGCACCCCGCTGCTGTTGCCGTGATGCTGCCTTTCTATATTTAATTGAGAAAGCACAACACTTTGTATATAAAAAATGTACGGATTACCTTGAGGCACAATCACAAGATGTGTGACGAGGAAAAGGTAAAGCGCAGGCCATCTGGTCTGCATGGGGGCGGCTGCACACATACCGACACACAAACGCACACGCATGTAAACAGACCAGAAGGCAAAACACGCAAATAAATACACACGAAGCCATCACCACATAGCCCTGGTTTTAATTAACTGGTAAATTAAACAGCATAAATACACTTTTCAAATATTAATACACCAGGCAGTATAAAAGTTTAGTATATCAGTTGTCACGTTTCCTTCATTTTTAATCATTCCTGCAAAAACAAACAAAGATGAAATCTAATATGCATGAGCTCCTTCTAATTTTTTATTAAGACAGGTGGGCCATGTTATCCCTCCAAACAAGGGACAGGAATCGAGAACTGATTCCAGTCCAGTTGTCTGATCCATCACAATCGTATTGCCTGCAAGCTTATTGATTCCTTTTATTCATGATGTGGACGAAACGTGGCTCGTGCTTGGCTCCATTTCACAAAGACAGAAGACAACAACGACAGTTTAATGTCTTCAAAATGATCATTTCAAGTAAGGCCGGAAACACTCGCATTATGCTGAAATATGCTGCTTCCCAGCTGAGCAGCACATCCGTAACAGAGGGAAAATATGCTGTGTTACAATAAGATCTGCGTAGACCTACTTTTTTCCACGCAGAAAAAGAGGGAATTGAAGAGCAGAATCAATAATGGCGATGGTGTCAGTAAAACCGTATTAATTCCCATCACTCCTCGAAACCACATTTTATTAACATGGTTTTAATGCATCTTTTAATTCTCTTAATGCACTGTCATGATTAATACATAGTTACAGAATTGACCAGATGAATTAATATGGCTGTTAACATAGGAGGTTTGCAGAATATTCAGAGAAGCAGCATATTGAAATAGAAAATGTCAAAGGCCCGAAACCACATTTCATTAACATGGATTTTAGTTTATTTTTGAATTTCCTTTCTCTTTCCACTACAACACATCCATGTGAACGCAAAGATGTTGCATAATAACATGGATAAAATACATCAACATTATATACTGAGACAACAGATATATTCACAGACTGTATCTGTATCCATTGTTTCGTCTCCACCTTCCCCCCACCACCGTTGCATCATCTTACGTTTTTTTCTCCACTCGCCTCCACCCTGCTATCGAATCTCTCATCTCTCTCCTCCTTCTGCCTATCATCTCAACCACCAACCTGTCACTTAAACCTCGGAGCTATAGGACACAGCTGCCGGATATCAGTAACCTCTATGCATTCATACACACACATGCACACAGACACACACATGTGCTCGTCCCCTGCTGCATCTCTGGACTATAATCAGTGGGGTCTCAGCTGCTGCTCTGGCCACCTCTTCTCCGGGGGCTGGAGAGATCAGTCAGCCCTCCAGAGGGATGACAGTGTGTGTGTGTGTGTGTGTGTGTGTGTGTGTGTGTGTGTGTGTGTTTCTATGTCTGTTTGTGTGGGATTGTTTGAATTTTCATTCATTTCATCCGGAGACAAATTTGGGTTTTAAAGCAGCCGATTGAGGACAGCTCGTTTAATTGGGGACAAGACTGGTGTCCTCAATTTATTTTCATTGCAGCTGCATTTAGCGTGAGGTAAAACAGTTT
Source organism: Coranthus polyacanthus (assembly GCA_037367275.1). Lineage (NCBI taxonomy): Eukaryota > Metazoa > Chordata > Actinopteri > Kurtiformes > Apogonidae > Coranthus > Coranthus polyacanthus. The sequence continues at coordinate 21,255,616 of JAPQRN010000027.1, read as the reverse complement.
CTGTCACGCTGGACAGGAATGTGTGAATGCAGAAGAGGATTTTTTTTAGGTGTATCATGGTGTTTGAGCCCACATAAAACTAAAAGGATGGCTCAAGTATGTGTGATGGGTAATAATTCACCATCTTTTATGACTCTTTTATCCTTGTACTGACAAATATTCTTCTTTTCATGCAATGGTATACAGTGCGCGGATTATAATATGGCTTTTGGCAGAGCTTTTTTTTTTTTCATGCCGAGAAATAACAGAAACACATTTATAAAGCACTTGATTTAGCTTTTATATTATTCCTGTTATTAAGAATATGAATAAGACAACAGATGAAAAGTAGCGGCTGCTGCCTGCTGTGCATCCTTCAGCACCACAAAGGAGTGAAGAGAGAGTCAGTGTTTATTTCAATAATAATAGTTGTATTCGATTTATATTCGATAAAAAAAAAATTCTTTTTTACACAGGTCGGTTTACAAGTTTACAAGTCGGTTCTAAATGTTATATCTGCTGTTTCTGATAATGAAAACAACAAGTCTCTTTTCATTTCTGTTCTGGAGCTTTTGTTAATCATTATTCTTCTAATTATTTTACACATGATCCATGATGACAAAGATACAGTAAACAAACCCGCAACCCCTACCTCAAAATTTCACGAATCATGTTTGAGGGGAGCTCATGTCTTATTAACGTCACCTGGCTCCCATGTATGTATGTATGTTTTCGCCTAATAACTGGTTGCAAAAATAACCAAATAAACGAATATCACAGTTAAAATGTGAGGAATATTTTGAGAGGCAGTCTATCTGTGGGTTATGAGCCAGCCTTAGTAAATTATTTGTCATCATACTTTTTTTATTCCATTCCTCCTTAAGGATTTTTCACACATGCTATGGTTAAGTCTCCAGAGAGGAAACATAAAAGTCAGAGCAAATCCCCCAAAGGAGACTTAAACCAACATTGTGTGCATTTCTCTATGTGAGTGAAAGAAGCGGAATAATATGAGTTTTGTGTGTGTGTGTGTGTGTGTGTGTGTGTGTGTGTGTGTGGCTGTATATTTGTGACTGACAGCCCAACACATGTGTGTACAGTACATGTATCAGCCGCTGTGTGTGTTCGTCAGCCTGTGCATAATACAGTATGGAAGCTGTGTGTGTTTGTATGTGTGTGTGTGTGTGTGTGTGTGTGTGTGTGTGTGTGTGTGTGTGTGTGTGTGTGTGTGTGT
>JAPQRN010000027.1:21229173-21254303 GCA_037367275.1 Coranthus polyacanthus | reverse complement strand
GGGTGTGTGTGTGTGTGTGTGTGTGTGTGTGTGTTTGTGTGTGTGTGTGTGTGTGGGGGGGGGGTTGTACTGAACGTGTGTGGGTGTATTCTCACAACCCCTGAAGGTCAGTGGAGAGGTGATTATACTTTAGCTCGATGCAGGTTTGGAGCACAAATGGCTGCACTTCCGCATTGATTTCCTGTCACTCCAGATGGAAATTCATACAGTACGCCAGATTAGACCATCTCTCCTCTTCCTCTCGTCTCTCACAGACTCACACGCACGCACACGCGCACGGATTAATCATCCTCAAACTGATGAATGATCCCAAAGTTGGTGGTTAAAAGGTGAGGGATCAGGCTGTGTTTGTGACAGGTCACTGATGGCTCCAGTGGACGGGTGCAAATGTATTCTTTGGGATCTGGATGAACTGTCAAATGAGGTTATAGGAAAAGGTTTCATGTGGAATTTTAATTCCCTATTTTAAATCGGCTGACGTGTTATTGAAATTCAAATGACCACCTCCCAGTATTTCTCAATCTTACCACATGAATATGAATGGAGTGATAGCCTCCATCTGATTCTTCCTTAATATGCATGAGAGAAGAAGACTTGATGAATTGCCCAAATCTGTGTACTGATTCCCATTTGTGATTATTGGACCAGGAAACCAATTGTTCTATAATGAGAAGCATTTACACCCACACTAGATGGACTTTTAATGCTATTTGGGCTCCTTCCTGACCTGGCCTTGTTACGCGATGGGTCAAGGGTCGCACATCTCTTGAAAGGAGCATCCGTCACACTTGACATTTCGTATTGACCTCTGCGAAGAGTGTGCATAGTGGAAGCTGCGCGGCAGGGGGAGAGCCGAGGAGCTGCTGACAGTTCATCAGCAAAGGTGCGACGAATGGAAACACACATAAACACAAGCTGAGGCATGTTACATGGACACGCACACACAGACACACACACACACACACACACACACACACACACACACACACACTCCAACTGCACCGCACAGCTCGTCCCATCCTTCACACACACGTTTAAAAAGCTTTTTATTTCGAGTAGTGATTGCAGGCTTTAAACATTATTTCTGAATGGGGGGTACCATTAATGCGTGTTCATTGCTGTGCTAACAGCCTTGTTCCCAATGACGGGCCAGAGATGACTAAATGGAGCCACACGAGTGATGACATCAGTGTTACATATTTATGCTGAAAGCCGGCCTGCAAATGACAACCTTCTTTTGGCGTCATACCACATAATGGGTTTCAATCCATCAGGTTTGACCTTTAATGTATAATTTTGTTTTCAAGCTATTTTTTTCTTTCCATTTCTCTGAATTTTGACCAGGAGACATTTGATAATATATTTGTACGGTGTGGTGTTGCTACTGCTTCTTACATTTACAAAAGTCTTTTCTTAGTGTTCGCTTTCATTACGTAAGTAATTTGCAAAAAACATTAAAGCAGCAGGAGGTGGAAATCAGGGGGAAAATAATGGCAGAAATTGAAAAGACTCACCTTCCTTTTCTCTTCCTGTCCTCTCTGTCCAAATCAAAAGAGTAAATATAAAAGCAGATGATATGATGATGCTGTGAAGCCAAATATCACAGCTGCTTCTGTGATGAGCCACGGAGTAGAGTCGCATCTGGCATGATCTTAACAGCGATTGGGAAAACTATCAATCAACCTCCCTACCTGTCTGAAAACACCTATGATCCGCCAAAGTCGTTTGCATCACAGAGTACATTTACTACAGCCTGAAAACAGAGCCCAGAGGAGGTGCAGAAGTTGTTTCCTTTCAGACCACTTGAATTCGATCTTGAAAAGAAGAACCACATCATGAAAAAAAGTTTAAAAATATAAAACTTTTGAAACTATGTTTTTTTAAGTAAATGTTACTGTAACCATGACCTGTGAGAGGTGAATAACACCATCGCACAATATATTGATTGAATTCTTATTAACCGTGTTAGTAATGGGGTACAAAGAATGATTTTTTGGGGGTTTCTGATCATTTTTGAAGGATTAAACATGCACTGGGTCACACCGACCCTGGAACGTTTTTGCTGTTCCTGACAAATAACAGGAGGGCTATTTGGTCTCTTCCAAAATGCACATGTATGAAAGCAAATGTACTGTGTCTCTATTGTGTACTTTTAAGTGTTTTCCAAAGACTGACTCTAATCCTGGGTTGAGTTTGGTTAGAGTGCATTTGTGTCTGTGTGAAGTGGGTTATATGAACATGACCAGTGCATTTGTTGAGCCATTTTCCAGCTGGAAGAGTGTTTTCTTGCTCTACTCTCTCTCTCTCTCTCTCCCTCTCTCTCTTCCATAATTGATGTGGGAGATGAGTCTCCCCAGGGGTCATCTCCGCTCGCTTCATCCCCTCCCATTTTCCCCAGCTGTTCTTGGCTGTCTCCTGCTCACCTTCTCCTCTCCTTCTTCCTCTTCTTTCATTTCACCCCTTCATCTCTGCCTTTCATCTTGTCCATCCATTTACATGCCTGCTGGCCCTCATCCATTTAATGTGCTGACGGCAACTGGAGGTTACAGGTTCGGTTCCAGCAAACCACTCATAGCAATATGCCTTCCTTTTACTCCTCTCCTCTGTTTGCCCTCCTCCTGCACCTATATCTGTATTTCAGCGCGGATTTACCCTCCCCCGAATACGCGGTCACACACCCAAAACCTCCACTTTGCAATTTTCACCCCCACTTGTACACCTTGTGTTCACTCTCTCTCTCCGTCTTGCTTTCTTCCCTCTGAGGCTTTTATCACATGGTACCTGAGTCCCTCTCCAGATGTTAAGTGTCTTCCTGGCTGGTGGAGATAGTAAAGAGAAAGCAGACACACACACATGTATAAAAACACACACAGACACACACTAGAGATGTATGGTGAGAAGAAACCTGCGCAGCACCTTTAATTGAACAGACACACACACACACACTAAGTTCATATTGGCTTAGACCTCGCTGCTCACTTTGGTAATCTCATATTCTCATATATAGTACAGGCAGTAAATCTCAACTAACATAATGAATTTACAGTGTATTATCATTTATCTAATATGACACTCATACACTGGTTCCAGGTAATTGTGGGACAATGTGACTTTATGCAGCATTAAATTTCTCTTCACTGGATTTATTATCGTGGTTCTGGAACATGGGAACATCTTTTTATTGGCAAAGAAAAGACTGCACACTTCATAAAATCATGGCAAGTGCTCTGCGAATGCATTTTTTTCTCTCTACAATGTCATCCACAGGTCCTTCACAGAAGCCCATCAAACTGTCCTGATAATTGCAAAACGCATCCGTGTGAGACTTAAGGAGAGTTCTGGACAAATGTAAAAGAAAAGGCTTCTTTTGTTTAGTAGAAAATTTCTGCCACTAAGGTTTTTTTTTAAATCAAATCAAATAAATGTAAAGGTTTATTTTATGTATGGCTCACATGTCTGGAGTTTAATGCAGGCAGGGCTTCACTATGGCATTACGCCTAAGAGCCAACGTGGATGCGAATGAAAAGATAATGGCCCCAAAATAACATTATTCTGCACTCGGTTCAAGAGGCGCACACGGTAACTGTTGGTTATTTCTTTATGTTGCCTATGATGTTTGTTGATATGCATTTAAGACATTTCATAGGATTTCATGCATCAGCCCTAACATGTTTGGACCTGTCTATCAAAGGACATTAACTTCAGACAATTTCAAAGGACTTCTTATAGTTTTCACAGTGTCTTTTCATGATGAGACAGAAAATAAATATTCAAAAGACATCAGTATAATGTGTGGACTGGCATTGCTACATGTTAAATATAGACTGAATAAAATCTGTGCTGTGTTTAATTTGTAAGGGTTCTGAAAAGTTGTAATTGCTCTTTTTTTTTTTTTTTTTTTTTAGCAAACTAATCATGTCTTTAGTAAAATCTCAAGTAAAACGATGGTCCCATGGTTGGTTGGTTGGTTTATTAGGATCCCCATTTGCTACAGCAAGGCTGCAGTTATTCTTCCTGGGCTCCGACACAAATGGCGCGGGTGTTATGGGTCACACAGTCGCCTGAGGAGGGTGTCTGGTGGTGCTGTCTGGTTAGGGTGCCTCGCAGGCAGGCCCGGAGCCCAAAGAGGGTCTCTGCTCCCGGAGGACCACCTGACTGTCCTCCAATCACGACATTAGCAGATGGTGAAGGACGAAGAACTGATTGACATGGACATGCTCCCTGAAAACAACAGCCATACAAGTAAAAACACAACCGTACAGAAGAGCATCGATGAATAAAACATGGAGCTGTGACTCCTATTTGACTTCTCCATGCTTTTTTTTTTTTTTTTTAAGATCTTCAATATAAATCACACCGTACAAATAGTGCAGAGGCTGAATGGATTTACATGCAGCAGGGATAGTGAACTGATTTCATGTGGCAAGAGAAAAGGCCTATTTTAAGATATCTAACTTTAATACTAGACAGCATGGGGGAGAGTGACAGGGAAAATGGGCAGGGGAGACATGAAACAAAGTCTGCAAGATCGCATCAAACCTGCATTACCCAAGAGTATATGTCTTTACATTGAATACAAGAAACATGAGGTTTTGTCTGTCAAACCAGGAAAAAAAAAAAGTGATTTGTGTGAACGGGAAGCGTATTGACTTCAAACAGTCAGTCTGGTCTTTAGTGAGGATGTTATGGATGTGAATGATTTTGACCTACTTTGGTCCAAAACTGAAAAACAAGACGTTGTTACATTATGGAAAATATCAGCACACTTAGGAAACAACTTATGCAAATGAGACTGAAAATATTTATAGCGGAGAATGTGAAGGGTTAAGGCTGGGGAAATTTCAAGTTTTGAAAACGGGATGGCTTCAAAAAGCGCATATTAATTGGTTTGACTTCATAAATGCAACATTGTTTTTCCACTCTTTCTCTTTCTCTTTTTTATTTTATTTTTTTGATTAAGTCTTTCCTCCAGCTATTCTGGCTGTGTTTATGAGTAATTTGGTCCTGCAAATGGTGTTCAGCTGTGTCTCCAGCCTCTTTCACCATCAACATACCCAAAGGCGTTGTTAGGATCTTGAAACATTGAAGGCTTAGCCAAACGCAGAAGTGTTTAGATTTTCACCCAATAACTGCACCATTTCCAAGTTATGTCAGAGTCAAATGAACATAAGATGTGAGACACTGCGCTGTAGCAAAAGGTTTCAGTGAAGTGTGTAGACTTTTTAATTTCAGCAGCAGGAGTAAAACCCTTAGAAAAAAAAAAGAGAGCCTCGATGTTGACGAAGCTAGATTGTTTGTTGTCAATGTTTTGTTCAATTTTGAAAGTTCATATCTAAGGTGTGTCATGGAAATACTTTTTTTTTTCCATAAATATTTGCCTTGTGACAAAAATGTTTGAGAGTTTGAGAACCACTGAACTACACTTCTGAGCTAAAGAGTCCTCTTCTTCGCCAACCTCAGCTTGTAGATGAGGCATTCTCACATCCATACCTCATCTGCTGCCGCTGCAGCAACAGGAGATAAATCCTCCTCCATGTCCTGTTGCCTCACCTGCGCCATGTTGCCTTCATCATTTTTCTTTTTGAAAACGCTTCTTGTAGCCATAGCCTTACCCTGTGTTACTTGCATGCCACACGACAAGCACCCAAAATGTACTTATGTTTTGGATTTAATGATATATTATTTTCAAGAGCAGATGAATTGATCCGAGGGTGCTTTTTAAAAAAGAAAATATATATATTGTTCTTGTTTTTATAGAAAGAAATAAGATTGATTGATTGATTCAGGGCTGTAGCCTCCAACGCTGTCCCTGATCATACCCACCCCTGAGACAAACAAAAAGGTTTCAAAGAATTAGAATGAATAATGGCTCAGACAGTTAAAGTAGAGTGCTTAAGCAATGTAAATGCTAACATCTAAGTGCATTTTCAAGCACCTTTGACAAAGTACCCATGTTGGGATAGAGACAGAAGGGAGATGTGCTTGTCAGGATTCACTCGAAACAACTCAACTCATTCAAACAAGTTACTAAGTCATCTAAATAAGCGCTATAAAAGCAAATGAACTATGCCTTGACGGGCCTCTGAAGAAAACAGAAAAACAATAAGTGGTACGTCTGAAACTATTTTCTCATAATCTGCTGAGGAAATCTAATCTTCTGCTGGAAGACATAAAAACAATCAGCTTCAATATAATCTATAAATCAGAGATCATTTTCACTTTCATGCAACAATAAAAGAAAGTTACAAATAATTTCTGTTAAAAGTGCATAATCCTCAGCATTAGTCATCAGTTTAAGTGCGTCTGATTGCCTCTACTTTGTGCTGTTATACTTCAACCCCAAAGAATTAACTTTGAACTGTTATTAAAATTTTCAGTGATTAATGTTTAAGCGCATTTTCACAAGTGTTTTTGTAAATGAACAGATTGACCTTGCAGACTGGGATACAGAAACTCTTCAGCATTAGAGGCATCTGATTGCAGTGTACTGTAGACGTTAGGAAGCAAATGCAAATGCTCACGGGCACATCAGCATGCGTTCCCATTTGTGTTACACATGCTACACATTAGTCGATGGATCACACGATTAGAGAGGTTCACAGCGGTTGACTGGGTGGTAATCATGCATGTTGCAAAGTGTTTTTCATCATCATAAACCCTGTGTTACTTGCATGCCACACATTTGCCAAGCCCGAGAGGACAAATCGCTTTGTCTGAAACATCCGATCAGACTCGCACACTTAAAGACACACACAGTATATTCAGAGTAAGGCTGTGTTACAGTATGTTTACTCCTCCGAGACAAGCTCATCAACAACAAGTGCAAAGCAGCTTTTACCGCGTCTCACATAGTTCATGATCATATAAATATTGTGACAAGTGTGAGAAGAGGACCGCGGCACGGTAGCGCTGATGAATGGGGAGAAGGAACAAAAATCCTTCCCTCTCATACACAAATGCACAGAAATTTCTCTAAACCCTGTATCCTCCTTTCATGTGTGATAAATCTATACCAACCAAATGGAAGTGTAGCGATGACTTGATTGTAGCTGACACCACCAAGTGTTGCTTTGATCTAATGATGGAGAAGCAAACTCTGCTTTATATAATTTAGTTCAAACGTCCATTTATCTTTCTCAATTTGCTGCCAGTTATCAGTAAGGCTTTTGTACCTCCATAGCAGCTGCCATGCACCCAATTAATTAATCTTGCGGGGGTTGATGAAATGTTTTCGGCATGTTAGTATGCTAAAATTCGTGTGTGTGCGTTTCTTCTTTTTGGGATTTAACCACACAAGATAAAAACTGTTGCGCTGTTTTTCAATATGCGACCTCTGGCTGAAAACAGTTTGAGGGGGATCGGACAATGGAAGGTTAATGGGAGGACAAATAAATGTGCTCTAGTGTGTGTCTCACTGTGTTCATGCTAGATCAGTGCACAGCAGCTCCTACCTAGTGTTGTCAATCACATCAAAAGTGCACAAGCTGTCTAACTAAACAACAAAAACACACATCTTAAAATCTGCCCTCTCTGAACACAGGAGCATCTCTTTCATACCAAGACACACACACACACAATTTGGACACCTCAACAACCGCAGGTGGACTTCCACTGTGAGACAGATGGTTAATTGTGAGCGCACAACTAAACATGCAACCTTAGTGAAATCCCGTGATGCTGCTAAAGCATTTACAGGTATTCAGTTGAGCGTAGAGCACGAAATATCCATCACACACTCTCATTTATACACATACAGAAGGTCAACTTAATCTATGCCGTTGGCACAGAAGTGTTGAAGCAGCTGCTGTGCAACATCACTAAAGCAGGCATCATCAAGATACGGAAGAAAACCTGTCAGTTATCACACATTTGGATAGACATCCAATCCTGTATTTGCGTACAGACACACAATACACACATGGTCACAAGCACACAAACTCTCACAAGCACACACGTCACACAATTAATTATGAAGTAAGCCGTACAGATTGAATGGAGATGATCTGACAGCCCATCCTCTCCTCTCTCTTCTTAAGAAACACTCAGGTTTCACAGAAAAGAATACAGTCTCATAAATTCTTAACTATGACTCTATCAATAAACAAACAGAGCAATAAATAAACCACTAAGTTAGTTACAGCAAAACAACAAACTGGCAGGCAGGCGGACAGAAAAAGACGGCGAGTGTCCCCTTTGTCTGTGTGTTTTTGTGTCTGCCCGAGATATTCCGCACAACAATGCATGCAATAATAAACTTGAAACACTGTTGATTATGGATGGAGTGCAGGGATTTAGAGGGTGATTTACAGGAGAAAACATCGGGAAGGCAGGCTGGAAGTAGACAAAGGCAGTCTGGAGGACAGTGGATTCCTGTATGCTAAAGCATATGGAGAAATGTGCAGCACCAATAGGATTTTCTCTGCGGAGTCCAAGGTACTGGGATTTGGGAAACAGGATTAGCCGCTGTGTAATAATGTGGATGTGATGGGGCAGCGAGCTCTGAAGTGCACGCCCATGTGGTGTGTTTTGGTGCGTATGTGTGTGTGCGTGTGGTAGGGTAGGGTAACGGTGGGGGTTGAACAGAGCAGTCAAATGGATTAGGAAGGTCCCAAGAATGAAATGTTCTTTTTCTCTCTTTCTCCCCGAGATTTGATGCAACCATCCTAGTTTTAGGGCTCAGTGTTGTGATGAAACATGAATGAGGCTGGCTGGGTTTAGCAGGTGTGGGACCTCTTTCTTTTTCACTCATGCACGCACAAACACATCACGTTTCACGAAAAGGCGCAATCTTCCGAAGAAAGGCCTTTTATGACCAAAGAAGATGTGTGCTGTTGTGAAATGTGCAGTGAAAGAGAAATAAGTTGTTCACTTTGATTGATGACTATTTCACATAACAAAATGTAATGAAATGTATTAAATGTCTTCATAATTTACATCAGAAACCCATCAAAAGGTCATTTTCCCACTGTGCGTACATAAAACCCTGACCCTGTGCTGTAAAAATGCAACACAGGGCAATCATTTTGAGAACAGAACAACATTTGCAGTATTTTCTATAAGCGTGACCCTCCTGAGTTTTATACGTAATGACATAGCTGTTTCTAGTTATCATTTAGAAAGTAAAAGTCTGAGTGACATTAACGGATGACATGTCCTCCTGTTGAAAACCTGCTCACTGGTCTTTTGAGCAATCTAGCAGTCATGCTTCAAAACAACATTTTGTTTAATACTGGGTTCAAGCTACATGATAACAGCCTAATCGCAGCCTTATCTGGCAGAACAGGGCATTGGGTTGGGTCTGGAAAAACAATGGGTGTTTTGCTTTTTTTGACAGATTCTGATGTTGACCAATTAAAGCACAGAGTGCTCAGCTGTGCACAACTGGAAACATGTTGAATGATGCTGTTAGCGCCACTAGGTGGAACAACCCATGCTGTCGACTCATTCATGAATGTCGTTTATTCTTTTCTTAACACAAGACAGTCAGAATCAAACACACAGCTTCATTGTTTGTTTACCATTGTCCTTTTCTCAGATGTCGGTCACTAGCACCTCCTTCCCAGTGGTTTTGGATGTTTGGTCGTAGTCTCTTATGTGTCTCGGCCGCGACGCAGCAACAATTTATGTCTCTACAATCGCCTGATCTGGCACAGATAAACGTAGCGTCGTCTGAACCTGACATAAGTCCATGGACAAGATGGAGGAGGCTGGGAAATGTAGTTATGTAGTGACAAAATTTTTGTTGGGAGGAGCTGAGGGTGGATGGGTGGGTGAAGAGACCACTGTTCATCTGATATTTTAAACCAAAAGTAAAAATTGTTATTTTTAACCAAAAGTAAAAATTGTTATTTTTTAAGTTGTGCACACAAGATTAAAAAAATATCACCTTTCAGGACTTTGAGGGCTCTGTATGTATCAGAGGGTCTGGACAAACAACACATATAGTCATTCGGGCCAGAGGAAAGTAACGCGCTTCTGTCGCATGCGTGCAACCAGAAAAGACATGTTGGGAATCCTGTGTTTTTCACTGAAATATTACATTTTTCAGCAGCAGAAGGTCAAGTTGATACAGCAAAGTCCTGCTTACTGTGATACTTCAACTTAATCAAAAACCTTCAGCTCTTCCTGTAATCCAATAAAAGCCTAAAATTAAAAAAAATTAAACAAATTAGAATCCAGTCCTGCTGTACTCATTACAGACATGGCTGTGGGTTTTGGTTGACACTTGAAAACTGTGACTGTTCTGTCGAAATTATTTTGGATCCTCAGGGAGAGACACTAGTCCTGTTTTGGGGCCAGATAATAATCTCAGTGGCATCAGTTCAGACTTTCATAAGAACCACCACAAACTCAAACATCCCCATTCAAATGGTGATATATTAAATTATGTGAACAATACATCATCAATATGCAGAGCCTCTTGACTTGAAGTGCACTTAACTGAGGATTTTAATGACTAAACTTTTCTTAAGTGATGCATGGATTTTGCACAACAGTTAACATAAATGCCAAGTATCTAGTCACTTTTCCATGTCACTTTTTTTTTTTTCCAAACGTTCACATGGTGGAGGTCACTTTGCTTTCGCATAGCTTGAAACAACTTTATAATACACAAAAAGCCTTTTTCTTTATACATTCCATGTCTAAATATTTATTCTAGCTGTTCTAAGCAGCATAATTGACAATAACAAGTCAACCAAGGACATTTCACTACTATTTCAAGGTAGGTGGACCTAAATCCCAAGGTTCTAACAGGCCTGAGTTTTGACCTTTACATATCACTACCTCCTCTCTACTCTCATCCTCTGAATAGACACAGAACAGCGATGCTTGAGAAGAATCTTAATCTTAAAAATCATCTCACTGCTCTGCTTCGCTTTTCATATTTTTGTTTACTATTGTCTCTGTGTTGAGCCAAATATATTAAAATAAGAGGAGCTCCGCAGATGGAATTTGATATTACTACATTTTTACTTCAAGATACCTGCAGACGAAACAAATACAGGGAAAAAAAAGAATCAAATAAATGGGAAGGAACAGATAAAAGCATGTCAGTTTGCATCACTATGCTCCACACAACACCAACACAGTTGTCCCTGGATCTACCTTTGTCCTCTGTGCTCCATTTAATATCAAACTGTGCATTTTCAGACAGCAGAATTTGGGTACTGAGGTATTGCACGGCTGCACCTCCACTGCAGTGCACAAACACTGATGTGGAGTGACATGTGGGGAAGTGAATACTTCCCTGTTGTTGCTTACTGACTGTGACCTCTGATCTGCCATCTCTGCTCTACAGAATGTTGTTTTCAGTAGCCGGACAAGCCACGTCATCTTCCAGATCACATTTAGTTCAACTCTCTCATCCGAGTTACAAAAAATATTTCCATTATTTATAACGTGCGTTCATTCAGTTTTATCAGTTGCAGCGCATTCCTTAATATCACTGACATAATGAAACCCTCTGAGCCTCCTTCCTCTCTGTAAACATTTTGATTACACTATATTATGTCAGGACTAAGCACAGCCGCAACCAGTGCTTATCTTCATTATTGATTAATCTGTTGATTATTGTTGTATTTTATAACCTAAAAGTAAAAGATATTTCTATCAACCAGAGAAGCCAGTTTAAAAAAAAAAAAAAAGTAACAGAGAAAAGCAACAAGTTGTCACATTTGAAGCAGGACTCAACAGGTATTAAGTAATCTGCTTGGTAGGGCCATACTGACTAAAAGAAGAGCTATACATGGGATAATCGAATTGCAACATGAAACACACAGTGCTGAATAATGTTAAACTACATGAATTTGGTAGAAATGGCAGACAACTTTTTGGCTGGGTCCTTGTTTCAAAAAACACAACAACTTTTTGTTAGAAAAAGGTGTCTTTTTAACAGCTGTATGTGTCAATCTGGTGGACTGGCAGAGGTTGCAATGAAAGGAAAACACCACGCTTAAATGTAGTGTCATCTTTTATATTATCCTGTGTCTTGTCTGATTTGCACCACTGCATAGGTCACTGATGAAACACACTGCATTATATTATGAATAAAGTCAACCTTTTAAAAAACTCACTGTCAGAGAAAGGCTTGCTCTGTTTCTCGAGCTTCTGTGACAGCATGTGGTTGACTATCATTGCCGATTCGTGGACGGTCGACTGCTTTGTACAAATACTCTGCCTGGCAATTAAGTTAGAAGACAATTTCTCTTCCCTTTACTGTGATGACAAGTTTGTGTCATAGTTAGCACGCTTAGTTGAAAAATGTCTCTTGATGTTGTGTGACACTGAGATACAAAGAGTTGCCTTATATTGAGTTTTTTCAGATCATATTATTTCCCGTTGAGGATGTTGTGGGCTGGATTGAGGTGGTCCATGGGTCGGTTCTTGCTCTGGGGTCGTATCTTTCTTGTGTGTGATCTATATAATCCAAATAGATTTTTTGTCTATTTTTTATCTGTTGACTTCTTGATTAATCAAGTCTGGAAAAAAAAACGTTTTCAAAACTAGGCCCTTAAGTCAATATAATCTGTGAACAAATCTATTTATGGTGAAATTCAGTGCTGTGCTTGTTAAATTAATATATTTCCCATTTATAAATAGCCAAAGAACAAGGTCAGATGTGTGTATGATGTGTTTTGTGCTGGCTGCAAACATGGCCTAGTACTTTTTATACACAGAGGATTTCTGTGATTCTTAATGAACAACAATATAATTAGATGTAATATGTTGCATGTGCTGTTTTGTATTGTTTTTGTAGTCTTTGTTGTTAGCTATTGGTTTATGAAAGTCTCTAAAATTACCACATCTTTCCTTCCTTCCTTCCTCATTAAAGAGACAACAACAAAATAAGAGATCAGCCTTGACGGCATGATGTCAGACTTGGCAAGCGCTGCTGGAAGAGAAGTCATCACCTGACAGAAAACTTTATTTTCTATCCATAACTCCAGGACGCCTGTGCTGAATTGGCGGAATTGGTTTGTAACACACCGTGTTCACTGAACTGGGAAGCAGAGCCTCCCCATCAGGTTCAACACAAGACCAGCCACGGCTACAAACTACCCGGAAGGCTGTAACAGTCAGTCATCTGCCTGTCCTACTTTCCCTCTTTTCATCCTCCTCCTCCTCCTCCTCCTCCTCCTCCTCTCATATCGTTCTACCCTCTAACTCCATCCTTCCATTCCACTCCTCCATCGCAGAAAGGAAATAGCAGCAGCGCTCTGATTGCTTTAAAGTATCATCGATAAAAATAAAAACACCTCTTTTCTGGATGTATCTGGGAAAATTCAGCGGAAGACTGAAAGCTGCTCTGGCTAGCATGGATCATTGACTATCATAAATTACAGTTCAACCGTAATAGGAAAGACATTTATTTCGCTATCTGTAAGTTTCCATTTCATGAGAGTGAACATACAAAACGAAATGAAAAATAAACACAGGATAACCAAACAGTACACGAAACAACCCCCTGAAATTGATAGACCTCAGGTTGTACATGCTGTAAAAGCAAACAAGCCTCTACTTTTTCCATTTTCTGATCTCAGTTCTATTACTGTTGACAAGCAGACCCAAGCAAAAAGAAGTGCAGAGAAACCAATAAAGGCAGTGGGTGTTTAACACAGGCCTGCAAGGTATAAAAAAGATGACTGGACATATTTTACAGTTTATATTTCAACCTGTTCATGCCTGCAGAGCACTTCAATCTGTTTCTTCTGAAACAGGACTTGGCTGTATTTGAGTTCAATTCTGAGCACCTGGCAGAATTTCACAAAGACTGTGTGTGTGTGTGTGTGTGTGTGTGTGTGTGTGTGTGTGTGTGTGTGTGTGTGTGTGTGTGTGTGTGTGTGTGTGTGGTTCAGGTATTTATTATGTTATGGGGATTTAAATCTATTTCCAGTGTCTTGTGGGGACAAAAACGCACGTTCCCACAACCAGCTTGACGTCACCAGGGAAACAACAAAATGGGCTGATTTCAGAAGGGGCTTAATGACCTGTGTTTACTTTTACTTTACTATTGTGGTTGTCTGAGTAAAAGTAATAGAATAGAAAGTAGTGTCGGTCCTGTGATGTTGGTAAATAGGGACAATCCTTAGAAGGAGGTGGTTGGGGGCAGATATGGTGGAACAACAAACTTTATGGACTTCCAAAAAAGACACCAGTGTCTGTGTCCTGTTTCCAACCAAAGGTGAATGCTGTGCTTATTTTTGTAATGTTTGTCAATAGCTTTCTTATTTTAGCCTTTGCCAAGACCCCTTTTCTATCCCTAAGCAAGTTGTTAAAGTGCTTAAAACTAACCATAACTATGTGTTTTTTACTGTAACCATGACAATGATCTTCCTAACTTTACAGCTAGCTACCAGCTACCTGGGTGACTGTAACCTCTCCTATTTACTTGGGGTGTATGGTTCACTCACCACTAGCCAGATCACTGTCATTATTCCCCGCGACCAGCTCACGCAGACCAGGCGAACCCTCCAGGCCTCCCTGGGAGCCGTTCGGTCAGTCAGCCGGCCAGCCTGCTCGTGTTGTTCAGATCATTTAGTTTAAAAGAGTAGACATTTACAGTTTGTGGTGATAAGTGACACAGACTCCATGGTATCAGTGTCTTTTGTCTCCAAGAGTGTCACACACGTTGGCGTTTGTCTCCCGCATGGTGCCAAACCAAAAACTGGGAAACCCACACAGCACCCCATGGGTGAACCTGGTAGCTTAATGAAGTCAGAGTCAGCACCCCCTCATGAGATGTCAGTATGACTCCGTTTCCTGTACCCTGACTAAGCCACACCTACGTTTACAAACATAAACATAAAGTGACATAACAAGCGCCTGAACCTAAACAAACCTTAGCTATGACACTGTCACAGCCTAAATGCACCAGTCATATAGTACATTTACTTTGTCTGGAAATTTCATACATAAATGTCGTTTTGGAAGTGAGTAGAAATCTACCCATGCATCGTTTAGGCGTAAATCCTTAAATTTGAGGGTTAAGGTTAGGGTTAGGCATGTTGTAAATCGATGTACTGTCTCTAAACACACGCTGTGTATCTTTTTGTTTTTCCATTGGAGACTTTAAGGTGATTGCACATTAACCCATGTAAACCTACTGTCACCATGGGGAAAAATTGAGATCCCCATGGTTCCAGTCTGCTTTTGAGGGTTAAGATGTGGTTTTGGGGTTAGGGTTACAATTAGGCATTCAGTCGTGATGGTTAAGCTTAGGGGAATGCATTATGTCAATGGAGTGTCCCCACAGGGACAGTGATATGAATGTGTATGTGTCTCAAAATGAAATGGGTCAATGATTTAATCCAGGATTTAGATTTATTACAACAAACTTATTTCAGCCTTTATTGTTGTTTATTTGTATTGTCATGCTTTTTGCTTTTTGCTATGGTGACACCGTTATCAACAAGATAACTGATAACTTATAGGAATGGCAACATCTTAAAGAAAAAAAAAGAAATCAAATGGGGCAAGACACATGAGCACTCGGAAGTTATCTGAAAGATAAAATAACATGAATAATAATAGACTTCTTATCTAAACTATGTGTTGTACATAGACACATCCAATGAGCAATGAGCAATTAATATTTACCATTTGGGTGTACTGACTCCAAATAAACTGATCCATTTATAGTGTTTAAAGTAGATAATATGCCTTCACTGTTTACTTCCTGAAGTCTGTCTGATCGTTTCATCACTGGTGTTTCTTTCGAGCCAATTCTCACTCCAAAGTCATCACATACTGGTGCTTGGTCATGACCCCTTGGTGTCTATTTTTAATGCTTGGGGAACCCTTATAGTGTCATTTTTCAACCCACAGGGTACCAGACAGAAGTCAATGTAAGTCCTTAGACTTTGGAAATTGATGGCTTAGTGGGAGGTGGTTGGGGTGGTTATGATAAAGCACCAAACTTTGTAGACTTACACACAGGGGACCAGAGTTTGTGTATGTTTCATGCTGTGTTTATTTCCATGTTTTCTCTCTTTGTCTTTCTTATTTGAGCTGCTCCTCCAATCCCAAACCTTTTTTTCTAACCCTAATGAAGTTGCTTTTATGCCTAAACCTACCACAGACTACCCTGGGCGTCAAAATGTGACACTCTGACCAAGCGGACCAAGTGTCTGTACGTGACGACCTAGGAGTGAGAACGGGTAGTTCTTGTATAGTCATTCTTTGACGTTGCTGAGTAGCTGTTCCCGGAATTATTTTGGTCAACGCAATGCAGCTGCAGCTGATAGAAACAATTGGGAGGGACAAGTTAGAACAAACTATAATTCCCAGAGCGCTGGTGGCCCCTCATGCTCGACTGATGCGGCATCAGGACAGCAAAAACACACAGAAAGACACAGACACTGGGAGACAGACAAACTCAGAGACAGACAGAAAGGCAGAGCTACAGAGACAAGGGCAGCAGGTGCAGAAGACAGAAAGAAACACAGAGAGTGACAGACATATACAGACACATTAGAAATGGAGGGAGAGAGAGAGAAGGAGGAGGAGGTGGAACGGAGGAGGCTGGTGAGCTCCCCAGGCTGTGAACCTGCCATGTGTAGAGGCATGCTGCACCATCTGTGTTGAGACTGTTTACGCAACACACCGCTGCTGCAGACACCCTGCAGATACACACCCCATACCACCTTGCTGAGGACATCACAGGGCAGAGTGGTGGCATGCTTCATGCAGCAGTGAAAAGAGTAACGAAAATAACAACTACAGCAAAAAAAGCAAGATAACAAAACAAAGTCAGGGAAGGGCCACACCACGTCTGACTCACACAATCAGAAAGCAGAGCATACCGCGCAGAACAACACTGGAAATACAGAGAAGTAAAGAATAGTGTGCAAACTCTGTCTTGTTACAAAAGAAGAAAAGGCATTACTCACTCTAGAATACCGAGGCACATAACCAAGGAAAAAAAGTGAAATGAACGTGTCAGTATATTAATGCCACCACTTGTTACCCTGCAACTCAACATGACCCTAAATAACAATGACAACCACTGATTGTTCCCTGTCATGGCACTGAGAAAAGTATGCAAACACTAATCATGACAAATTTAAATGCATTGGAACAGCAAACAATGAGCCACGACACAGCAACCAAAGTATCTGCTCCAAGTACACGGCGAAAACAAAGGAAGAGAGAGATGAAGGAGACGACAGTACAAGACAGAAAGTACAAACAACAAATGATGTCATACGTATTGACAGACACGGCAAGACAAGGCTAGAGATGATGAGGTTTATGAGAGGGTAACTACAGAGAGAGAGAGAGAGAGAGAGCGAGAGGGGTAAAAGAAGGCCACAAAACAACAACAAGGCAGACAGAGACAGTGCATGTTGACAGTGCTGTCATGTCTTGGCAGTGCCAGTTAGACTCAAGAGATGTCTTCAACAGACACCGGATACTCAGAATGTGACCTCTTTGTGTGAAACTAGAACAGAACAAATGTCCAGAGAGAGGCCATAAGGCCATAAAGGCAGGGGTTTACCCAAAACACATTTTAGAGGTATACAACTAGTCATCAACTGCCATATAAAGGAGTAAAAAAGGATGGCACACAAGGCAAATAAGAAACAGGCTACAACGACATAACCTAGGTGCAGACACTGAGAATAGAATTAAACTAAATCTCCACTGGTGTCAGTGGGACAAAGAGGACATTATCAAGGTCTTCATATCAGGGACTGAGGAGCAGTAAGTCAGATTAACCTGCACTGACAGTATACATACGATATCAGAGACAATACAGTCAAAAATAAGCATGTTTTGTGCCACAGTAACAAACTTCCCTCATTTGGACCAGGTGCACTTTGTCTGCGCCAAGGTCAACTCCATAATATTATAACGCAAGTTCAAAAGTGCTACTTGTTTATTGGAAAATCTGCCCATCTGGCTAAGCATCTCAGCTGGCAGCAAGATGAAAAGATGACTCACAGAAATAATGTTGGGGAACGAGGGAAAGCAAACGACGTGAATCATGAGTAAGGTCTGGCAAGTCCTGTTTGGCTCCATAGTGGAAACCAGACTAGACTGAGCCAGACTAGGCTGGGCGCCCGGCACTGCCACCTAGGGCAGCGGACCAACAAAGAAGCGCAAGTTGAATGTGTGTGCCTATTCATTTTGCCAGCTAGGCAGAGCATGGAAGCAAAATGAGAGAGAGACAGAAAAAGATGAGACACAATGGCAATGGCTGGAAGGGTTTGGAAGAGCAAAGGCTTTGAAAAAATGAAAGGAGTGATGGAAAAGTGGAGAAAAAGTTTGGGTTGAGGAAGATAATGATGTACAGTATCTGCCTGAAACAGTGAAGACAGCAGCAGTGAGATGACCTCTAAGTGAAGAAGCCAGCCCTTTACTTCTTAGTTAGAAAACTTTAGGTACTTTTCGCCTGTAAATCCACATGTTTTGCAATAATTCAGCCATTTTACAAAGTATGAAATAACTTCCAACTACCAATTGGTGTCAGGCCATGGCAGTACTGAATGCAAATCGACTGACAGAGTCTTGAAATATTTGTCACTATCACTGATGGAAATGTGGTTTAAATCTGATACCGCTGAACATATTTCCTGGAATGAAAATGAAAGTGACTCATTGCCATCTGTGATAGATCTCGTGCCAGTTTCCACTTCATTTTCATATTGTACTTTCATGAATGAAATTGATGACTACCTTGAAGGTGCAACACATATAAACAAGCATAAAGAATGCATGATTTGTAGTTAATGGTCGAAATCAACCTTTCATGCAATCCACTGAAGGAAAATAACCCATCTAGCAAGATTTCGGTTAAATATCAACTTTTCAGCTTTTGCACGCTGACATTCACACTGCACGTCACACCTCTGTGTATGGTTAAACTCAATTACCATTACTGCAGCTGATCTATGGATGGACAAGCAGCTCCTGGGGCGGAGAAAACAAAGACATGGGCTAATTTTAGACCTGCCGCACCACAAGGCAAAACGCCACCGAAAATGAAAAGCAGGCTTCTGTTTAATGAGCAGACGTCGGATGCAGGGGACATGTTTCGTATCTCAGTGAAAAACATTTGTAACACTGGCAGATGTCTCGTGTAGTCATAATCTGAGGTTGCTAGAACACACAAATTAAACGGGTGTCAGAGGAGCATCACATGATTTTGAAGGTGTACTGAGCAGATAGTTAAAGGTCACCATAAAGAGGGGACAGCTTGTCTGAAGTGGACAGGGGCAGGAGGACTTATAATAACACTTGGCCAGTGGTCCTGAAGATACAGAAGAGAAAAGAAGCTTTAAGGGGCTGGGGGTGAAGTGTCCTTATCTGTGCAGAAACTGGAAGCTGCTGGATCATGTGGGGCTCATGGCTGGGTGGTGTAGATAGTGAAGCTGGAAAGTTGAGGGGAGTGGTGGTAGGATCATAGAAGTGCGATGAAAAAAAGACACGTTTGGGGGAGAGGCTATAGGTTTTGCCAGTTCACTGCGGATCATTTAAAAAATAAAATGAAATGAAACTAATTCAAGTCACCATATAAACATGCTGCGGAGACACTGCGGTTAGAACTTTTTCTGTCTGAGCCCTGCAGCAAGAGGCAACTCAACAAGAGAAACAACATGATGTAAAAGGCGAAGACACGCACAACATAAAAAGAATACAGTTTTAGAACAGGAGAGAGGGTGGCAAAACATTTGTCTACGCGTGGACTGACGGGCGGGTTACATGGGCTGAAAAGCAGAATGGTCATTTCGCCATGAAAAGAGAAAATTTCATGCAACTTTTCTGCTGGAAATAAACACTGGTGCAGGGAGATTAAAAGCAGAGTCTAACACCACTGATGCTATCAAGGCAAAAAAGAAAAAAATCATGTCATTAAATTCAGCCATCAGGACTATGTGAAAGTGCTTTTGTATGCAGCGCCAGTTGTACAGCTGACGCTCTGGAGACAGTGTGTATACAAAGTGAAGTCAAAGGGAGAGGAAGTGTCACTGAGAAGCCTGTGTTAACAACCTGAGTTAACAAAGCACCGCGCAAATGACAGAAATGCAAAGTTCAAAGGAAATACGGATACATATCCACCTGCACAGTGAAAAATAACTGAAAAGGTGCGTCTTTGAAGTCAAATCCTGCTCTAATTACAAGACTATATCCTATATCTGATGCAAATCATAGGAGAAGAAATTGTAAACAATGGTTATAACTGCACCGTAGCTACTGCTTAAGAATGAACCAATTTGGAGCATCTTGCTTGTTTTATTTTATGATAGTCTGCATATTTTAAGATATACCCTAGATTACGACTAACATTTTAGTTCAGGAAATGTGGCCTGAACTAATTTTCATGTTATAACATTTTTTCTGGTGGTTGACACTAAAATGACATCCCCAACAGGCTAAAGGAGCATAGTGACATTTTGGTTTAGCACCAAAACAGTTGACAGCCTCCAGAGTACAGTACTTTTACATTATGTATACCAAGTTTAGTATCCCATTTTTTAACTCCAGTGTTTGCAGTGCCAATCCCTTTCCAAACCTCACCGGAAAGAGCTGAAGTTGTGCCAAAACAAACTTGGACGGTGAATGCACAGCAACTTACTCAATAATTTATTTAACTAATTTAATAAAAAAGTATTGCAGTGTTTGTCAGAGCAGCAACTCCATCACTCTCATATTCATTTTTCTCCACTAATGATGAATAAAAGTGATGTCAAAATAAATGTGCCCTATTCTAAAGCTCTCACAGTGCACTGATGCTTGTTGGGTAATGGTTCTGCTGATGTGAGAGGCTTTTTCAAAATAGAAATATCAATGTCGGAAATGATACCGTTTAAAAAAACGACAAGGACTGGATTAGAAAAATAAACGACTGAAGTAGTCATAGAGTTTGCTGCAGGCAGACAAGATGTTATTACAAATTAGATGTAAAAAAACCCCATTAAACTACAGTACAGTGCCTCAAAATGTTGCCAATGTACCACAGCTTTAGGGGGCTCTATATTGTAGTGTATTGTATGATTTCAGGTTTTGCAAACCACCACATGTCAAATCAGAATCCTACACAGATATCTCAGTTTCTCACCTGGTCCAAGGGAAATTAGTTTCTGAGGTGAAAAACTGGAGTTATTTTAATCAAATTAAAGTTTTATCAGAGTTAGAATAACCTAATTAACAGGCTTTAAATGACAGAAGACTTCAAAGGAGCATTGGTATTCATAGTTCCCTGTAGGCTACAATACATCCTTTTAGACATTAACTCAACTGTCAAGCATATATTAGGTGGGAATATTGGGGAAATTGGAAATCCAGAAACCTGTGAACCATGAAAAGGGTTAAAGGAACTATTACCTTATTCTGGTTATTCACAATAAAATGTGCATTATGATTGAATGATGAATTATGGAGACAGAGCTGGAAATACAGAAAACACCGACTGAAGGTTTAAAAGTTTGGTCAAATTTTTACTCAGTTAGAATCTTATTATAGCACGCACTTTCTGCAAGAGAGCACAGCGATAAATATTTTAATAAGCAGTCACACATAAGAGACAATGGCATGCAAAACAAATTGTTCCTGGCGCAACACAGATTTATCGTGACAACCTCTGTGCAGTTGTTCACTTTTTATTAGCTGCTCATGCAGCTTGCTTTTCCATTGTGGAGAGTTGTTCCTCATAAATTCAGACCAGTGTTATCTTTTCAGCTTAGTAAAATTGTTGTGAATCTTAGCTATTACACAAGACACTCATAATTGCGTCTCTCTTTGTCTTCTGAAAAAGCATTTGCTGTCACAGAAGCACGTGACATGCATAGCTACACAGACAGAATAAACACATGCACACATACAGAAGCAGACAGTACTTATCAATAGCACTTACTTACAAACGCTCATTTCAATCAGACGGTATAAAAGAAGTGGAGGTAGCCATCACCCATTTTGAAGCCTCAAGTTTAGCGTTTTGCCCATTGCCATCTTGTTTTTTTTTTTGCAGGCAGAAGCGACTATATGTATTGAGGGGGGGTGAACGGGAACTTGACGAGCTAACGCTTCCGGTGCTGAAAACACCAACCACACTGCTAATTAACACGGTTCTGTTTAAACACCACCAAATAATTTTAGCTACTTGCTAAATGTTTACACATGCAGTTGTGTTTGGTAACAGTAATGTCAACTTCACATAAAGTACACACCCAGTAATTAGCAGGCTAGCTCACAGACTATAAAACACTAACATTAGCTAATGTAGCTAAGTTACACTAACAGGCCGGGTATTATAATTAAGTAATGATAAACTTCATGAAACATCTTGTTAATTGGTCTTGTTAGTGTAACTTCTCACTGTAGCAGAGCTGTCTGCCTGGAAAAAATATGTTTTTTCAGTAAACAGAAGCTCCAAAGCAGGGATGCAAGCTGTCTAATGTACCTAGTGGTTAGCTTGCCACCTGTGACAGTACTCACCTGTCACTCAGTCACGCCACGCCCTTAACTATGCATAATTTAAGCCCAAATATAATGTAAATAGGTGAGTTATTTAAAAATTCACCCCGTGTACGTCTGTCACGAATGGCAAAATTAGCTATAGAAACAAAAAGGTTTTGTGTACCAGACTGTAAACATGTTTATTTTGTCATAGTTGGCCATTTTAACATCTGGATTGAGCCTCAGGGGGCGATTTGAGGAGCTGCAGGTTTTGGTATATCTGCACTGACCTCATTTTTTTTAGTCCTAGAAGTTGCCGCTTGATTTCAATACAAACATGGGAGGCTTTTTTAAAATGTTTCTTCCACGCTGTTTAGTAAAAGTTCACAGCCTCTCCTGAAAACCACCAAGATGCGTCTCTTTATACGTTGAATAAGATATCAAAAAACCTAACAGACTGGTGTAAGAAACATGTATATGAATTTATGCAGAACATTGTAGGCAGTAAACACTGGGATAATTTGTTTGCTTGGTTTTGTTTATCCTAAGCCAGCTATCAGTGTCTGTCATGTATAGTCGGTTCTCTGAGCCCCGTGGGACCACAGCCACATACTGAGGTGAGTCCATTAGACACTTATTAAAGCTGGAAAGGCACAGCACCCCTCGACTGGCCGCTCTGAGGAAAACCAGAGCATTCTGGGTGTGTATGTTTGTGTTGTGTCCAGCCTCGTCACACACACCGGAGCATGCAAACAGCTTTGACAAGTACACGGTGAGACACAACTCAGCAGACATAAACACACACTCAGGCACACACTCACCCAATCTCTCTCAAATGGGACTATCTGTGCTGTTTTCTGCCGGATCTCAGTGTGTGTCTCAGTGTGTGACACTCTTCTTTTTCTTTTTTTTTTCTTTTTTTTTTCCAGGCGGCCATCTCTGCTCGGCCTTGCCATCTGTTCTCCATGCTGTGGAACACGGCGCTCCCTCTGGCTGCAGGCGTTTTCACATGGTGGCAAAAAAATTGTCAATTGGAGTTAAAAAGAAAAAGAAAAAGAAAAAGAAAGACAAAAGACAAAACTGGTTTGAAGTGGCTAAGCTGAGATAGTTACTGTAAATCTGAGTCAGTCAGTGTTTTTTTTATGGCTTACAGGATACATCCTGTGATGTTTTTGTGTGTGCTAGTGTATCTATCATCATTTTCCTCAAGTTTTTACAATTAATCTGTCCCTAGTCTGATTTCATTCCAGTCATCAAAGTAAACTGCTATACAAAATACAGTATTTTGTGATTTTATAGATCTTTAGGGGGTCCCCCTCAAGCTTGAGTATTTAGCTAGTATTTCCTGAAAGACAGGGTTTGTTAGTTATGATATCTGTTGTAATAGGCCTTCACAGCAGACGTTTTGACTTGCTGAGAAAACAGAAAGCGCACAGGCGTTATTGGTGTCATTAGAAATGGCTGCATCCCATTTAGGTGTATCAGTTTCAGGCACTGTGCATGCCGGTCCACTCGAATAGGCTCCTGAGGCAACTAAATGGAACAGAGCCATTGATAATTTTATCAGTAACACTTACGTTGTGGCTGCTTTGTGGGTGGATTAGTGGTTAGCACTGTCGGCTCGAAGCAAGAAGATCCTGGGTTTGATCCCTGGCAGATCACATTCTTTCTGTGAGCATTTCTCATGTTCTCCCTGAGTTTCCTCTAGTTTCTCCTGCCATCAAAAAACATGAATGCTAAGTTAATTCTCCTACCTTGCCACTCACCGAGATACCGGCTTAGATCTGAAGTCCGTCCCCGGATGCACAGCGACGTGTCCACTGCTCCTGATGAGATGCGCTCGAGGCTAACTTAAAAACAGGTCTATTGCTCTGTCACCAGTGGCCTGAACCTGGCGATTTTTGATTCAGTAAATTTTCTATTGTGACCAATCGTGCACATCAATTATTTAGTGAAATAGACTATGGTACTGTGTGACTTTTGTTTATGAAAAAAAAAGATTTCGTTTGTAAAATGATTGTAAAGAAGAATTGTTTTATTTTTTTGATTAGAGAACTGAAAATGTGAATATGAAGTGCATTTATCCACACTTATGCTATTTTTTAGTGCTCAGTACAATATTTTGCGTGAAAATGTAATTCTGGAAAAAATTTAGATTAAGGACAGCTTGATATTCAGAAGTTCAGATTTGAAGTAAGTAAAACGATGCACCCTAACGCACAAATTACATGAATTAAATACAGTTTAATTCAAGGTTTTCTCCTTGAAATAAAAATGTCAAAGGAGGAGTGTATTGAAGTGCCTCTGGATGTTTTCAGTACCTTTGAGAGTGGCAGCTACAAGTAGGGTTCCCATAGTAAAGTGAGCAGTGAAATCATCCATTTTTACAAGGTGGAAGTGGGCGTGACTTTGTTGTTTGGTTGTGTGTTTTTATACTCTCTCTACATACCAATTATCCTATTAGAACAGCTTGCCACCCACTAATGTTAGACATAAAAAGCAACAGAACCACATGGGAAAGTTGACTACGATGACAACTTTTCAAAAGGAAAATTTAGTTCGATAACAATTTTTGAGGTCAATTAAGCAGAGAGGCTAGTAAATGCAGGTAAGTAATTCTGTACTTGAGCATTCTGTTTTTGATTTATCTGTCTTGATTAGATAGATAGATAGATAGATAGATAGATAGATAGATAGATAGATAGATAGATAGATAGATAGATAGATAGATA
>JAPQRN010000027.1:21197716-21209409 GCA_037367275.1 Coranthus polyacanthus | reverse complement strand
TCCAAAAAATCGAAAGGTTAAACATATTTCAGTGGAATCCATGACTTTAAGATTAAGACACAGAAAGGTGAAGGGCACGCAAACACCACAGGACTGTTTTGTACACTTCACTTGACATTCTTCACTTAATCACAGTTTCTCTCAGTAGCTTTTTTTTTTTTTTTTTATGTTAATCTTTATTGAAAAATGTGCTTACTATATTATATCCAAATACAGTGAACCTTTATTGTTAACTTGAGCCTTCAGTAGCATGATATATATATTTTTTTTGTACAGTATATATATTTATTTGAAATAAACTTTTGGTTTAATGATGACAAGTATGACCTGCCCCGGCAGCCGGTTGACTTTAGAAGCTGTTAATATGCTCACCACACTGTCCCGCTGAGTCTCCTTTCCCTTTAGCATCAGCCTCATTAGGAGGAGGAAAAGCCGGCTTTGCTGATGTGTGTGATACATCTGGCGTTACTCTAGTTTCAAAAGTCGAGCAAATAAAAACCAAGTGCGTCCATATGATGCGAGCACACAGAATACTGTCCGCGAGTAGAAAACCGTCCTTGTGAGGGAGCATTTCTGTTCCACGTTTACAGTGGGACATATTCACGCGGCGGCCATTTTCCTCTGGTGGCACGCTCAGGACGGGAAGCTCAATAGGTTGTCTGCAGTAACGTGATTCTGGTGATGTGTGAAATTCAGACAGGAGCAGGAAGTAAACAGCAGAATGGTTGAGATACAGCGATATTACAGAGGAATGTATCATAGGAAATGACGGCATATGTTGGACGTGATCCTTATTTTATGAAGAGGAGACATTTTTCAACTGAACTCTGCTAATGAGGCAGAAGAAGCAACTACTCCAGATGACAAGAAAGAGAACATTGTCTTTGACAAACCGTATCCGTGAGTCTGCTAATCCGGGCAGTCAGGCACTAAATACGACTTGGAAAAAAACCTGTCCCACTTTTATCTCCGAGTCGGAGATATTGTGAATTTCGGTAGGAAATATGTAAATGAATTCTGAAAAGTGTGTTTCAAGCATTTGATCAGGTGAAGATAGTTAGATATTTCACAATTAATTTACACTTTTCCTATCGTATCACAGTATCAGTAATGTCAGCTAAGAAGTGGTTGAATGTTAATAGTAATGTAGTTAATGGGCTATAAAATATGTTCATTTGGAATATGTAGAATTTGGAATATGGTCCGATATCACTCCAGATTTTCAGAATCCAGTGAAGTGATGGTGATTTGTTAGATTCTCTACATTTACATGGGTCTATGAGTGTATAAGTCTCTTCTCAAGACAAGCATACGCTGGTTTTATCTGAGCTGCCTGTTAACCTTGTTCTTTATTTACTTTATTTTTATATACCCTTTATTCTCATCTAATTGTCTGTTTTATCATTGTGCATTTTATTGATTTCCTCTGTAAAGCACTTTGTACTTCATTTGAAAAGTGCTCTATAAATAAAGATTATTATTATTATTATTATTATTATGAATTAAACACCGCAGGACATTATCTTTGTGATAACAGCATATGGTTTATTTGTCAGCACTTGTTTTCTTGGCAAATTGAGGAACTGCAATGATTAATCGATTAGTGTCAACAACTAAATGAATGTGAATCTACTGTGATAATCCATTGATTGGTTTGAGGATTTTTTAACATTTTTTTTTTTTAAAAGAAAAAAGGCTTAATTCTCTGATTCCAGCTTCTTAAATGTGAATATTTGACTCTTCTGTGACAGTAAACTGAATTTGTGAGGGTGTCGTCTTGGGCTTTTGGGAAGCACTGATTGACATTTTTCATCATTTTCTGGCATTTTATAGGCCAAACAACTAATTGAATGATTGAGAAAATAATTGACAGATTAATCGACAGTGAAAATAATCACCCTACTGACATACATAATCCTCATCCTGTTGTATTTAGTGCAGTTTGCCTTTATGGAATCGGGTTTTTTGAGGTTTTTTAAATGCTTTTTAAATTACACCCCCAAAGCAGTACGTGTTTATAAAGGAATAAAGATGATGTACTGCTTCTGTACCTGCCTTTGCTTTTTGGGAATTGTTCTCCATAAAGTGATAATGATTACAACAAACATGTTAACTGCTATCTTGTATTAGTAGTGTAGAATAAACCTAATATCAATGATGTATTTGGTACTCTGGTTCAGTAAAATGGTATAGAATATTAATATTCAGAATACACACAGCTGATAAATTACTACATAGAACTTGAGTTGAGGCCAGTTCCTTACACTTTGTTTTTCCTCTTCTTAATGATTCTGCCAGCCACAAAAGGGGTCATAGGTCAGAGACGGATCGGAGACTGTGTGTGCTGAAAGTAACCAATGAAAGGAGCAGAGACATCAGCCGCTGTCCCCGCCTCCCAGGTCTCTAAAGGCGAGTGTCGTGAGCCGCTTCGGACACATGGGACTGTATCTCTGAATGTGGAGCAGAAATTGGTAGTTCAGTTGATATTGTTCAGTGTGCTCGTACATGTGCACACGCCTGATTTTTAAGCGTGCAACTTTTGAAACTATAACAATAGCAACTACGTCTGGTTGTAGAAAAAAAAAAAAGAAAAAAGAGGACAGATACGGGCCAGGCCAAAATGAAGCCCAGTCCGGCCTCTGTCTGAGAAACGAGCGGCGGTGGGAATTAAGGAGAGCGACGTGCATGGTGAAAACAGACTAAAACAGAGATTGTCAGAGGATGTAAAAAAAAATATGAGTACAGACAGACAGACAGAAGTAAGTCTATCTTGCACATTCACAGTCACAGACATTCAGGGTGTCTTAATAACATTTTTTTTTTTTTTTTACCGTACATCGATTTTTATCTTTGCCCAAATTGAGTCCATCTTTTCCCCACCACTTATCTCTAACTCTGGTCTTTGCCTGCCTTTCAGACTGTGAAATGGAGAGTGGTAATTTCCCCCGCTTCTCTCTGTATGTTAATGAAGCGCTAATCTGTTCCTGAGCGAGTGCCTTAATGAGGGCGACGTGCCCCTCACTCAGCCGGCTAGCTCCCGTTAAGCTACCATTATGGAAATAGCTCGGTACCGTGCGTCGTCCAGGGACCGGACTGAAATCTATGCCTTATTTCCACTTTTAAAGCTTTCTTCTCCCTCTTTAACAAGGCTGGATGTTCCTCTGAGGGAGCAAGCAGTAGATAAACAAACATGGTAATGACGAGCACGGGGAGAGGCTTCGCACACTTTGAGGTCTGGTCGTTTTCAGATGCTGGATGCTGGTTGGGCTAAATAGGCCACATAGGACAGATTGTTGGCGATAGAGAGCACAGTGTGAGCCAAGCATCAAACCACTTTAGGAGATATATATGTAAGTTAGCTGCTTTATTATT
This sequence comes from Coranthus polyacanthus, assembly GCA_037367275.1. NCBI lineage: Eukaryota > Metazoa > Chordata > Actinopteri > Kurtiformes > Apogonidae > Coranthus > Coranthus polyacanthus. The sequence continues at coordinate 21,206,037 of JAPQRN010000027.1, read as the reverse complement.
TATCAGCATTGCCGTATTTTCTCAGGTGCTTTTATAGTCTCTGACGTAGTTAAATATGCAGGTTAAGAAATAGCATTACGTTCTGCCAAATTAGCTCCTTTCATCGATCAAGTCACATCCTGCTATCTATAACGCCTGCTGATGACGAGAATACTTGGCTGTATTTAAAGAAACACCCTAACCAGATTAAAAGTGGGAACAGATGCTGCTCGGAGCTGTACACGTTTTCAAAGACTTGTATCAAAGGATATTATGGCTTTATTCATTTTGCATGTATCTAGGCCAGACCAGCCCTTGCCACTCCCACAGACCACATATGAAGGGTGGCGTGGTGGGTGACTATGAAATGGATTAACTTCTCTCTCTTGCTTCACTCTTGAAATGAAAGTGCTCATCTTAAGGTGGCGTTTTCTTGTCGTCCCCCCCCCCCTCCCCTCATTTGCGCCTTTCTTTTCCAATCCTCTTCTGTCTTTGTGTTTATGTTTTCGTCATTATTCGAAGGGCTCAGCATTTATGGGTGACTTTTTAAGCAAGCGTTAAAAAGGTTCGGAGCGGCTCTCCTGCTTCCCAAAGATGCTGAAAGATGGAGATTACATTTATGTTAAGCTGTAATTCAGCCAACTTTCCTATCTGGAGCGACTTCCATCGCTTTTGTGAATCGCAAAGTCATGAGCACCATAGTAATAAAACAGCATGGAGCAGGAAATAACACCATTAAGCGCCTTAAAAAGTGCTAGTTTTTGTGAGAGACAAGTAAGAGTGAAGTTACAGTGTGTGAAATACAAGAGGGAGGTTTAGAGAGAGGTATATTCTTTCTTTTTTTTTTTGCACTCGGCTGCTCACATTACACAAATTCACGACAGGGGCTGAAACCTCAGGATTCCTCTTAAGATGATGAAAAGATGTCTTGCCTTGTCTCAGATGAGTCTTTAAGGGTGTGCTTGGATATAAAGGCTCTCTGGAGGCTTTTGTTATAACTTTTTAAGTTCATACATCAATGAAATAGTCATGAACTGCACCAGTTTGTCAGATTAAGATTGTCAAGATTAGCTGGATGGGGGACTGTTTTGATGCAGGCAGTGCTTAATGGTTTGCACTGCTTCCTAACCTCACCCCATATGGAGAGGCTTAATCAAAAATACAAAAGACTCCTGCATGTATTTCCTTTTTATTATGACTAGTTATCAGTCATGCGTCTTGCACTGGGTTTCAAAGATGAAGTATGTCGTATGTGTCACACACACAAATAAAATTCACTGCAGTAGAAAGAACACGACATGCGTTATATGTAAGATGCTTTGGGATGTTTTTGGTTTCAGACATCTTTAAGTATCTCCAAACAGTCCTACAAACGATCAAGAAAGTGCCCCAGATTCCCTTATTAAAAATGTACAGACTGTTTTGTTTGTGGCTCGCTGCGTGTCAGTCTGTTTTTGCTGCCATTGGCTCAGTTTTGGGCAGTGTTAGCCCGATCTGTAATAAAGCCTAACATGACGTTGGATGAAAGAGCAGCTGTTATAAAATGACCAAGTCTGTACGAAATCAGTAAAAATGCATGGTTATAATATGACTTGTAAATAGACCCTTATGTTGTGCAGCTATAAAGGCGTTTATACACTGGGACGAGACTGCAAAATACTTGGCTGCGGATATTTCGCATGAAAACTATTGATTCCGGCGGTGGTGTAAATTAGCTATAATTGCATCACTTTTATGTCATTCTTCAAACTCATATACACACTCTATGTGTACTCAACATGTACGCTCAAGCATCTAATGTTACTTTGGGTAGTCTATGAGCAGTGCACAGGTAAAAAGATATATTTGATTATGATGACGTTTTTGTCACTACTCTTGGTCACTGTTTGATAGCCTAGTTGTTTTGCTACCCCACACATTATCCTTCAGATCTTTCTCTGTCTAATTTCTGTGTCCTTGGTCATACAGAGTTAATACAGGGTGGCTAGACACACAAACAATCATTAGTTCCACCATTGTTGTTGTGACGTCCAGTCCTCATTAAACAAAGCAAAGTTGACCTTTTCTGAAAAAATTAAAGAAATGTTGCTTTTGTTTGGACAGGTAATATTTACATTCTGGGTGAAGTTTTCACAACAAAAACAACTGTGAGAAAAAAAAATACATGGACGTGCAAATTAATAGCATGAAAAAAGTATCTGAAGGCTTTAGTTCTTAAAACAGAAATGTTAAATTATTGTCTTTATATCTGAGTAACATGACCAAAATCTCGTATCCTGATATAGGTTGTTTCGTGTCCAGATCCATATCACAATATAGCACATTTTCTGTAAATTTAATGCATGAATAGTTTAAGTTTCAAAGGCAGATGTTATCGCCTTCCGTCTTCTTGAGTCTTTGCCACATGTTGTGCTGTGGCCAAAAGCCTCTTGCTTACAATGTCTGAGTCTGGGTTTGTTTTCAACGCTCAACTGTACTTTTGTTCTGTAGACTCTCTCTGTACTGTCTGGTGTGATGATTCTCACATACCTGGTTAAAGACTCTAGCGGTTTTTGAGTGTGTTGTTGGTCCAGTCTGCAGCAGAATTCAATTTTTCTGGTCTGTGTCAGACTTTTCATACCCAAACCACGTCCATATGACAGACACAGCCCTTCTTTTAGGTATGGTCTCTTTGTTTTGTTTTGGCTTGTCGCCGTCTTTCTCCTGTTCATAATTACCCCATTCTGTGTCACGTTTACCCTCCTCCATGTTTGTTTGTGTTGCCTTCATGCAAATTTCCTAAAACTCTAAACTTTTTCCTAAAACACTTTGCTGATGCTCATGTATTGGTATTGGTTTGGGGTTATAGACTGTAAGGCCATTGAGGAGCAGGCAACCGCAGCATATGGCAAATGACGCATAGCAGACGTGCCGAGGAGAGGCCTGATCAGAACCAGGTTCTGTTTCTATCCAACGCTGACCACAGCACTGAGAGCAGAGCATGGAGGGGTTGAGGAACTGTCATATTTCCCCAGGAAGGGAGGAGGAGATTCCCTTGTGGTTTAATAATAATGTGGCTCTACCTCACTACAGAGAGGGGTTTTAGGGGGAGCAGCCTGCAGAGAGAGAGAAGGGAAGAATTGGTCATAGAGCATTTGTCATAGAAGTTCAGAAGTGTCACTGACACCACAAAAAGGGATTCCAGAGCCTGAAACCCCTTAAAATGTAGCTGTGTGCCTGCATGTGAGTGTGCATGTTTTTTGGGATTCATGCTTGCTTGTAAGTGTTTTTCATTTAAGTTAGGGCTGCTAAGCATCAACATCCTGGCACTGAGGATGTGGCGGTGGTGCGGTAGCCCCAGTCATCGTCAGTTAGCTCGCAGAGGCCGCTGACGAGCACAGATGTTACCGTGCTGCTTCTGAAGCACCACGAATGCACGCATCGTGTAAAATGTGAGTCAAATTTATCCCAAATTGTAGCTTGACACTCAACCAGAGAAACAATATATCACAAAGAGTGTAAAAGTGATGGGAATGTTTTTTTTTTTACTGTTGGCGGTGGTTTATTTAGTATATTTTTAAATGGAGACAGTGGATAACCAGAGCCCCATCACTAGCTGACAAATGGCTCTTTTAATTTGCACTTATCTTGGTGTCAAATCCACATTAGGCTTTTGTAGCCACAATGTGAATCTTTGACCCCTTTTAAATAAAAGTTAATTTAGGAATAGGGATGATTTCTGCTTTTCAATTAAGTCATTACTTACAGAAAAGAAGCTCAAGTAACAGTCTGCCATGCTTTCGTAGATGATCCACTGTGTAGGAGTAGTATCTATTAATTTAGTTTGGTAGATGCTTGGCTATAAAATTGGTGTTAGCTGACAGCAGACTTGGGAGAGGAAAGAAGACAGGAATGACGAGAAATGAGAAAGGGAGGGACCGTGAACATACAAAAGGAAACAAAGCCCATGCACACCTAAAACCTGAATTAACTAACTTATTTTAGCACCTTATCTGTCTGGATTATTTATCTTTTGTCTATATCCTATCCTATCCTTTCAGCGCAGCTCTGCCAGTCCTCCATGCTTAATAAAGCAGGACAGAATCTTTTATTAAGAAAACGGCAGCTGACATTGAGCCTTTTATTTCTGTGAAGTCGCTGAGTGTTGGACTCTCCTATCTTTTATGACTTAACTGATCAAAATGCCACAAAATCTCTTTATGTCACCGCAGGAAGCCATCAAACTGGAACAGTGGAAGTTGCTTTTAACTCGCACATGCTTGATTGCGTGTTAATAAAATTAACATTTAATGGCTCTTCTTAACTGATTTAGTTGATCTTGAAAGAAAATGTATTGCCCGATTTTATGCCATAGCAGTAAGTGCTCTTCAGATAACCCAAGTTGGTGAGCCATTCAGTCGGGCGCCCTTAGTCTTTGTACTTGTTTTCTATAATGATTCAGGTAGGTGGTTAGTCAAGAAGTTAGTAAATCAGTGACTTTGTCCGTCCATGTGTTTGCTCTGGTTGCGGGCCCCAAGAAGACAAAGTGTTAGCTCTGCAGGCCACTGCTTCTCAGAAATAAGGCTCTGAATGCAGTGTGTGTGTTTGTTTATATGCCTCTGTGTGTGTGTGTGTGTGTGTGTGTGTGTGTGTGTGTGTGTGTGTGTGTGTGTGTGTGTGTGTGTGTGTGTGCGTGTGTGTGCATACGCATGCCCATGGGCAGCCTGTCCATGTATCTGCACCCATGCGTCCATGTGTTTCTGTCACTCTAGTTCAGTGAGTGTCCCACTGGGTGCAGACAATCCCAGGCTTTGTGTGTATGTCCTGCTGCCATGCTGCGTACTGTACTGAATGGGCTCTGGGGGCTGAGGCGTGTGAAAATCCCACCCTTCTCCACCTAGAGACAGTCAGCTGTGTGTGTGTGTGTGTGAAAAGGAAAAAAGACCTTGTGTGTGTGTGCTGAGGGAAAATGGTGAGCGAAAGAGGACACTTCACACTAAAACAACCGCTCTCTGTGTTGTACAGTACAGAGAGATTCTTCATTATTCTTTTATTTCATTAACTGGAGAACCTAATGACCTGACAAATGGCCCCAGTAGAGGCCACTCTGTTCTCTCAGACTCAGCACCTCTGGTGAGGCCTGCCACTCTCTTTCTGTGTCTAACTTTTGCCAATTTCCTCTGCAATCTGTAAATGTTCTGCCAAAATACTATTTTAGCATTTTAAGTAGCATGGTTTTAAGTACAGGGTCACTGGTGTGCCTTATTGGGATATTGTAATGAAGTAAAAAATCAGGGGGAAAAAATACCAGAATTTGAAAATACTCACCTCCCTTCTGCAGCTGTCTCCTCTTGGTCCAAATCAAATGAGTAAATATAAATATAGATGACCTGATGTTGTTTCACACCACTATGGAAAAGTGATGAGCCACGGAGTAGAGCAGTAGAGTCAGACCTGAATCTTAACAGCGATTGGTAAATACAGCTGTCAATCACGTATTTAACCCCTTACCTCTCTGAAAACACCTCTTAGGAGCCAAAACCTCCCATCACGGGGTAGATTTTCTACAGCTCGACAGAGTCCAGAGGCGATGTCGAAGGCAATGTAGAAGTCTTGTTTCCTGTCAGACCACTCTTTGTACAAATAAAATCCAGTGTCCTGTGTGCATGATGTGAACCATCGTGTCTCTCATGCACCGATTCAGATACACTATATGACAAAAGTTTGAGGACAACTGTCATCATGCGCTTTTTTGTAGCATTGGTGTCCAGCTGTTTTTTTAGGTTTAACATGTTGTGTAATTATAGGGAAGTCTGAGTGCTGCAGCGTGTAATGACAACAGTGTGCTCCCAACAGCTTGGTTAAAAGAAAAAAAAAAAAAGATCCTGTTTCAGCATGGCAGTGCCTCTGTGCATGAAGCCCAATCAATAAAGAACTGGTTTTCCCAGCGCAGTGAAAAACTGAACTGGCCTGCACAGCTCCCTGACCTCAGCCCCATCCAACACCTTTGGGATGAACATGAATGCAGACTGGAGGCCAGGACGCATCGCCCTGATTTTGTGGCTGAATGGGAGCAAATCCTTGTAGCCAGGTTCCAAAGTCTTCTGATGAAGAAGTTCCTCTAACTTGTACCAAACTACTTGTACTGGTACATGTGGAAAAACCTTTCAACATTGTTTTGCATGGTAGATGCCACATACCATGCAAACATTTCTGTTCTATTATAATAGTCCTGTCTTAGCCTGGATCTTTTCCAAAGTGGATGCCTTTGTGTGAAAGCCAAAAAATGTATTGCTTAAACAGATGTATGAACCCAGCGACTTCCACTTTCCGTGTCTGTAATGTGCTTCTCCTTCTACTCTTAGTCATTAATACTGTATACGAATGGATTGCTCAGATGCAGGAAATTATCCTCATCGGTAGTTCCCCCTTGTGTTGTGCTGTGTCTTTGCTTCGTAGCATGTGAAGATGCAGGAGACGGATGTGGGAGTTCTGTGCTGTGGTGGAAGTCTAGTCATGTTCCCATTGTCTCTAACCACAACACAGGATGTGGTGGATTCTAATTAGGGAGGTGGCTCAATGGTGCGCACAAACAAATAATGAACAATGACTCATACACAAACTGGACACACGGGACATAGGTGACCTCTTCAATGTGAGCCAAAACCAATAGGCAAAATAGCCGTCATCCTATTCAGCTGAACACTGTGGTTTTCATTTGGTTAGCCAAGCTAGCCGCCCCCTGCTGCTCATAAATGTCAAGCTTCATCATGGCTGAACAAGAGTTTGCTGCACCATTTGACTGTGCAGGGGTCCCAGTGTGTTTAATGTTCTGAATAAAGGTGCTGTGTGTTTATTTAGCAAGTTTGTTATGTCTCTTCTACTCACAATGCTCTAATTGTCCTCCACCTTTGTAAGACCATTTAGCGCAGTGGGTGGTGTTCCCATTTCCCTGAAAGTTTACTGCTGTATTGTGTTTCTCAAAGGAGCTTTCTTTCAGTACCTGAATTTCTTCTCCTTCTTCTTGTGTGTCCTCATTTCATCTCTCCCCATTTCTCCTCTCCTCGTTTCTCTTCTCGTTTCTTCACTCCTCGTTTCTCCTTGTTTTTCCTTTCCTCATTTTCTCCTCTCCTCGTTTCTTCACTTGTCGTTTTTCCTTGTTTTTCCTTTCCTCATTTTCTCCTCTCCTTGTTTCTCCTCGTTTCTCCTCTCCTCTCCTCTCCTCCTCAACATGTAGACATATGCCCTGTTCCTCCTCTAATTGGTTGTGCGTATTCATGTGGGGATACAGAGACAGGCTGGGAGACTGCAGGTAAAGCCGACTCTTAATAAATGTCGGTCCAGAGTCGGGCTACGGATGGACAGCTCGCTGATGGGATGTTTATAACAAGGCATCATTTAATGCAAAGAGAGAGGGGAGCTGAGCTGATGTTACAGAGAAATACATCAAAAAAAGGGCGATCGATGTTTCCAGTGAGGGAAGACGGTAGAGGGACAGAATCACATCAACAGACAGAGACAGAGAAAGGCCTTCCCTCATGCTGCTGCCGCCTGAGGGCAGTGATTGTGAAACAGCATGGTGTGTGTGAAAGGAGGGAGGTCACAGATGGGTATCAGTGTATCTGTGTGTGTCTGGGACTGTGTGATTTGTGTGTAGCAGTGTCCACAGTGCAAAATGTGCTTAAATGTGTGACTACTCCTGCCCTGTTGTATGTTTAAAACTGTGAAGCTTGCATGTGTTTGTAAATACATTCCCATTATGTGTGCTATACGTGCAGTTCTTTTTGTGGGGGGCATAGTTTACCCTGGTGTGTTTTCAGGAATTCATCCTGCCAGGCCTGGAACCTGCTGCCTTCTCCTAACTCCTGTCACCACACAGAACAAACCAAAAAGCCCCAGTTTGTTTATTGTTTTGCCTGCCTTGTTTTTCTTTTGATTGTTGTCAAAGTTCCCACTGTCTCCCCTGGCGCAGCAGCATACACTCCACTCCTCTTATTTACTCCCTGCGGTCTTCAGGGTTTAGATAGAATGAGAGCGGTATCAAAGGGCCATTGAAATAGGAAATAAAAGTTAAGAGGGATGAAATATTCAGACTGATGGAATGTTCTAGGCCAGTTCATTCCCAGGTGAGCTCACCAATCAGGATATTAGGGAGGCTGAGTGGCGTGTAGTCTCCTGTACTGCTGTTTGGGAGGCCCCGTACTGTACAACGAAAAGATAGATGAGAGAGGTTTCCATCATGTTGTCTCTTGAATGTCATAACTTTGACAGATGTTTTTGAAAAGCTCTTCTCTTATCCTTCATCTGCTTCTTCTTCTCCTTTTCTTTTCTCCGTCTTCACTTCTTTTTACCTCGTCTCCTCT
>JAPQRN010000027.1:21135078-21154864 GCA_037367275.1 Coranthus polyacanthus | reverse complement strand
ACAGTACAGATACAGTACAGATACAGTACAGATACAGTACAGATACAGTACAGCAGCTCTACACAAAGCTACAAATAGATATGTGTACAGTTTACTCTCTAGTATCAGAACCTTTAACTCTAAGACTCAAGCAACGATAATAACATAATACAACATAATACTATCATCCACAATACAACAGTGACACCAGCTGGAGAAACATTTGCTTGTTATGTGAACACATCATCACACACAGAATATCCAATCTAGAAATATCAGTGTTTCAGCTACTTTATAAACAAAAATCAGATAAGATGCTCGCTATAAATGACAACAAAAGACAGACATCTAAATCCATCACCTGCTCAAGGATGAAGGCAGTCGTCTCCAGGACGAGGCTCAGAGCCTGTTTATCCAACGACAGAGCTGCCTCGAGTTTTTGCTCCTCTTCTTCACTGAACGTACGCTCTCCCTGTGAAGAAGCAACACTTTACTGACGATATTTTATGGAATTAGAAAACTAATTAGACTAAGTTGTGTCGTGGACTAGCATCTGAGGAATGATACAAATGCCTTTAATCTGACAGATAGAACAACAAGATCTGGTCTTTATTGTAATTTATATATTCACTTCTAAAAATATTGTTCTGTTCACGTATTTTTTTGTTTTTTACTGTGACACGGCAAAAATGTTTTCTGTGAAGAAAGCTTATGAAATCAAGGCTTTTTATGTGGAAGAGCAGGCTCAGTGGTGCTCAGTCAGTTGATTAATCAATATCCTAAATTATAGAAAGTCTGTAAATTAATATTTCTGATCATTAATCATCTTAACCACAACTAGAAAAAAATTATATGAAAATTTTAAAATGCAGGTATCTGATCAATACACTTCTATAAAATTAATACTCAGGGCTTTTGTGTAAAAGTAAGAGTCTAAGAAACTCCTGATGATAATAACTTGCCAACTTTTCCACTACTTTTATATTTTTTAGACATAATAGATATCATTTTTAAAGCATAATTAGCTGCACAGTGTGCGACTCCATGACACATAAATAAAACATCACTGAATGTGAAAAGGATCTTGACGTAGCCTTTTATACAACGCAAAGCCTCCTATCAAACATAACTCCCTTTTTTTTTGCTGTTCTTTAATTCTTTCATCCATTTCATTGTTTTTTTTCCTTGTGTCATTATTGAAACGTGATGCTTTGCCAGTATTGTTCACTTGTTATTCATGCCAACAAAACATACTGAATTGAACTGAATTGAAATCCAAATTTAATACAGCTTTTACAGCTTCAGCAGAGATTTTAATAAAGCATTTTTAACAATGGCTAAGTTCCTAACAAGGCACGCCACTGAGCAATCATGAACAATTCAGAGAGCTGGAATTGGCAACGCTAAACAATATTTTACCATTATTAATGTTTTTGGTTACAGCTGCGCTTTTTCTTCTAAACACGTCAAAATGTCAGCCATGAAAAGGATCTATCACCTCCATCAGCAAGTACGAATACAACTGACAAACAAATTGTTCTTGGAATGAATGAATGCAACCTTTTTACAGCCAGCTACATCTTGTGTAAATGCAGAATGATCAACAGGGCCAGACATGTGTGTGCATTCATTAGAGCCGAGTCTGACTGATGCTCCAGTAAGTCATTATGCATGCACTGCTCTCTCTGGCACTACAGCTTTGCTGAAAAAGCCTCTAAAGCCTCTTGTCTTTGGCATGGATAACACTCCACTGTTTCTGTACCTTCAGATGAAGTTTCTGTATGATGCGGGAGATCAGCCTGGAGAACTTGTTCACGTCAATCGTGTTGATGAAAGTTACAGCTTCTTTTATGCTGTGTGGAAAGAGCAGCATCAAAGTTCACGACAGCGGTGAAGGAGGTACTTGGATAATTTATTCAAGAAACAGAATCAATGTTCAGTGGCCAAAAATCCTACAAGGAATACGTTTAACTTCGGCTGTCAATGACTTTCAAAAGTACTCATAATATGCAGCAGCAGTAAAACAGCAATGTTTTATAAAGGGTCGCACAGAGAAAATGATCTGTTAAGACTCAAAGTTCCACAAAAACATGTAATGAGTGAATGTACAGTAACACCAACCTTGCTATTACCATATGTGTCTGTTACTTTACCATATGCTGGGATTTTCACATGGTTCATCCCCACAACAATTATTATACGATTATTATTTTATTGTTACACAATAAAAGTACATTTCATGTATGGATACATTTCAACATGAACAGTTGACTACTGATTGTTATGTGCATTATAGTAACTACTGTAAAAATATTACAAGCATTTTGCAGCAGTTTATTCGAACTAAAAGCAGAATAATGAATAATTCTTACTAAGTACAAACACTGAAATATTACTAAACCTGGGCAGTGTTGTATTTTAAAGTCCAGTATATTTTGGCTACAGATTGTATCTCTTAAATAACCATAACTGTCTTTGATTGTGACACTTGAGCGCTGCTTATTTTACAGCCACAGGTAATGCGTTTTTGATGTAATATCTCCTACTGCTGCTTCCTTTAAAATCAACACACCATAACGATTTTACAGGCTAATTCAGTGGCATATCTGAATTGCTGTTGTTAAAATACATGTCACCCTTTTCTCTCAAACGAATTACAATACAATACGCACAATTTAAAACTGTACATGGGTACAATACTTAAGTATGATCAAATATATGTGTTTCCTTCTGTTAAACTTGTAATGAAAGGAAGAAAGGGTGATGCTAATCCTGCCAGAGGATGTTTTTGGAGAAATTAAGATGCGCTGAGGGCAGATTGTGTAAAATGTTTTAGACCACAAGAGGAAGAGGACACATCGGACACACTATTAATCCCAGCTGTAACATTAGGTTTTGCTAATATAACGTTATTGTCCATTAATGCACCAGGTGAAGCTGCTGAATGTAGCTTGGTGTTAGCTAAATATCTAAAGTATGCTTTTCCTTTACACGTAAACGACAAATTCTCACCTTTGCGTTTCTTTAATAATTGAAGTCATCGTTGCCTGATGCTTGTAGAAAACGAGTTGCAAAGTGTCAAAACAGCAGCAGCATCTTCACCATGGTCCTCACTGTGCGAGTTTATCACTTCCTGTTGTCACAAGGCGATCACGTGACAGTCACACCTGCGCGGCAGAGCGCATGCGCCGAACTGCAGACTGTGAAGCTCGTGTAACGTATGCGAGATAGTCGGTATTAATAAAAGCACGTTTCAAAAACACGGAAAAACAAAGCGCAGTCTCGCTGTCATTTTAGCACAGCGGTGTTATATAAATTACACAGCATGAAATCTCTCAGAAAGCTGCGCAAAAGCTGCGCACAAGACTCGTGTGCGTCACAAGACTCACTACGGAAGATGAGATGGACAAACAGAGCTGGCAACAAAAGCACGACAGCAGAAAATGCAGGTTTTTTTTATAATATTAGCATGAAATTTGGAAACTATAGAGGGCAACTAACTTGTAACTAATGGCTTTATAGACTGTTACAATATCAATGTTAATCCTGTCTTTTTTGGTGATAGTTTTAAATATAGGTAATTCGACATCCTGTTGGGCTTTTATTTTAATAAAATAAGTCTGCAGTCACCAGGGAAGGTAAGATGTGCAGAAAAGGTTTAAATAATAAAGACTGCAGTTGTTAGTTGTTGATGGATTATTGTCCATATTTGCTGCAGCCCTTTTCTAGGAGTGACTTGTCAAATGATTACTCCAAAGTTGACTTTATCAACAGATTATGACTCATCTAGAAATATTAGCAAATGATTACTTATCGAATTATCCACTGATAAATCCATTTGTATGTGTTTATTAAAACAAACAATGCAATTTAATAATATACACTATATAAAGTGTATATATACAATATACACTTTTAATGTGACCGATAATCTGAACAATTCCATTGAAAAACTAAAAAATCTTTTAGGGGGAAAAAAAAGTAAAATACGTACAATAAATTGGTTGCATAAATATGCACACCCTTAAACCAATACTTTGTTGAAGCAGCATTTGATTTTACTACAGCATTCAGTCTTTTGCATGCCACATTGACTTGGCAATCTTTGGCCACTCTTTCTTGCCAAAAAAAAACGCTCCAAATATGTCAGATTGTGAGAGCACCTTCTGTGCACAGCATGATGCCGCTACACCATGCTCACCGTGCGTATGGTGTTCTTTTGGTGACGCACGGTGTTGTTTTTGCACCAAACATACCTTTTGGAATTATGGCCAAAACATTCAACCTTGGTCTCATCAGACCATAACACATTTTTCCACATGCTGTGAGGAGACTTGATGTTTTTTGTAGCGAAGTTTACCCAGGCTTGGATGTTTTTCTTTGTGAGAAAAGGCTTCCGTCTTGCAACACAATCCCATAGCCCAGACATGAAGAATACTTGGGATTGTTGTTACATGTAGTACACAACCACTACTTTCCAGACATTCCTTTGGCTTCAGTGTTGCTGCAGGCCTCTTGGCAGCCTCCCTGACCAGTTTTCTTATTGACTTGTCAGCAATTTTGGAGAGATGTCCAGTTCTCTGTAACGTCACTGCTGTCCCGCACTTTCTCCAGTGAATCTAATACTGTGGGACTTTTTTTCACCCTTCTCCTGACTGATAACTTTCAACAATGAGCTCCCTCTGATGTAAATGTCAGGAAAATGTTACAAGGGCAGCTGAACATTATTTGGGGTTAATCAGAGTCACTGATCGGTTAATTCTGAACAGATCAACATTTATTTATTTATTTATATTAATGCAACCATCTCCATTTCAATGAAATTGTACAGGTTATAGGTCAAAGTAAAGGTGGAAAAAGTTTTGAAATGATTTATCTTTGTTTCTTTTTTATATCATAAAAAACTGGCATTTTCACAGGGGTGTGTAGACTTGTTATAGCCACTGTATTATGCTGCACTGCAGCAGTTCTTACCTAAAATGATGACTTGCCACTACTCCTACCACACAAAATATCATTAAACAAGCTCTTAAGTGAATCATAGGACTTTGGGCTTTATTTAATTAATAAACCATCACAATCTAATTTCTGAAAACAATCTGATGACAATAAAAAAAATTAAAAGACATGGACAGAGATTGAGTTTTAACAGTTTATTACGCTGTAAAAGGAGAGAAAATAAACTCATGCACAGATTGAATTTGAGAGAATTACTTGATAAGACATGATAAATCATTTAAAAATATTTTGCATACAAGTAAGAAAAGAAAATAATAACTTCAGCATACATATCCATATTTCCATCACACAGCATATCTGTAATATAATATGATTTGTTTGATTGATTTACAAACAAACTGTCATGTATGACTTTTCAATACTTGAGCAGACCTGTTGCAATTTGGTATTTGAAATGATTTCATTTACTTCACTTCAATGACTGATTTCTCTGATGTGGAATAACCAAACCAATAGGACTGAACCCAAACTTCACTACCTGCTGAGCTTTCATTTTACAAATGCTTCAGTAAACACTTCAGTAAGCAAAATTATTTCAGTTACAAACTGTCACAGATCTATACTGTAGCAGCTGAACGTCAAAGGCTGACCTCAGCGAGGCAGCAGGAATGTACCACTGATAAATAAATACTTCATTTCTCTTTGAAACAGAAAAAAAACATGTAAAACATTCTTTTTATAACTGGAGAAACAAAAAGATAACACCAGAACAAGGAGTTTTAGATCACACAGTACCTTCAAGAAGTATACTTTTGATAAAAGTTAGTTATTTGAGGTTTTGGTAAACAGATTGCATCACGGTAAACACTGGCTGACATCTGCAGACTGGGGATCTCGCTGCCACTATTTGAAGGAAGGTAAGTTTGGCACTTTTATGCTGATGTCACCAATGTTGATGTTTCTGGGCATTTCCGGGAGATTCATGTTCTTTACAGCTGATACGGCACGAGCAGGCGCTCCTGCAATACCGGCCTGTACACACACACACACACACACACACACACACAAAAACACACACAGAGGGTTCATAAGATACAAAACAGCAAATCAATAACATGCTACATGACGACACACTGAACAGTGAACACTGGACGCACAGAAATACAAGACACAGAGCTAAACAGAGTACTACTAGACAAAAACGGTCAACTGCTGACAAAATGCAAAAGCACTGACAGCTACTAAGACAGACAACATGTGCAAATGTACATTCAGATGCCTTCATAGCTTCATATGCACATGCATTATTTGGTTCTATAATGATTTACATCACAACCAGAGCCAATTATGAATCAACTGTGAGGACATACTGTACTAGACCATTCACTAATTCTGATATACTGAGCAGTAACTGGACATTCATCGATGGACAAAGGCAGCAATGCTTGGAAGGTGAACCCACCGGACTCTTGAGGACCGATAAGGGTCAAAATGCAAGGAGAGAATTGGGTAAAGCAGAAAAATGGATTTGGGTATGAAGACATAAATGGATGTTTGAAGAGATAGGTATGTAAAGAATGTGTGTGTCAAATTAAATTTTAAAACATGTCAACATAATATGAGCTTTAGCCATTATAATACAGGTGATACTGTACCTCTAGTGGGGTTCAAATACCTCTGGAACCAAAACACCAAGACTACACATTGCTGTAGCTAACATTGTTCTGCCTGAATAAATATTCGTAGGAAGTGGGATAAAGAATATTGTACAATTACGGTAACAGGTCTATGGTGTTACTAATGCTACTGATGACATGAGGAGGTTGTAAGTCTAGTACTGAACTACAATGGGACATCTATTCTACGGGACCGGGGAGACGTGTCACTCTAACACAGTGAATCTCAGTGTCAAGCCACGTAAGAGAACTTTAGCATCAGCACGTCAAGATAATTTAGTCTGTATGGTGTTTAAAGTATGAGCAGACGTTTGAGAATCACTGTGGTTAGAGATACCCCCCAAAGAATCTTTAGCAAACAAACCCAAAAATGACCGAAAGGCTCAAAAACACAGACGGCTGTATTCTCTTTGCTTCCATTAGGGACAAATTTAAAAAGAGTTGCCTCGCAAAACGTTTAGAGATATGACACAAAGTATGTCCGGAATGTAGATATTTTTCACAAGATGATCTCAATGGACCATTTGTCTTATGGGCATTCCTCCGTCTGCCGAGAATCAAGGAGACTTGTGTTAGACGGAAAGACGAGCGGGGAATTAACTGAGAGGAATGCTGATCCAGCACATGGACTCGGTATTCACTAGTCAGGCTCGAGATATTTTTTGCTTCACAGCGGGTGCTCTGGAGACACACTGTGCCAGTCTATTATGTTTTTTTTTTTAAATTGAATGCTGAGTAACTAATATGTACAGAAATAGACACATGGCTTGTGCAACACACAGTTACATTACAGCACAATAACAACATGATAATACTGAGGTAATAGTTTGATAATAAAGACATAATAATTGAATAGTAACCATGTTATCGCCAAAGTAATAACATGGTAATTGCCTGGTATTAGACATCAGTATGTCTGGGTAGCATAATGAAATTTATGTGAGAGGAGAGCAAACGGAAACACAAACAAATTGAAATAATGGGAAAACACTTACTTTTAAAGATAAAAAGGAGACAAAACTATTTCGTAATAGTTTAGTGTAAGACTCACAGGTGGGTCGCAGGAGATTTTGTTTGGGTCGCCAAAATAAATGTGCATTTCAAGCATTTCAAACAACTTTCAACAAGACACAGGAGCAGAATTGAGAGCCTGTTGATTGCGCGGAAATGCATTGATTTTGTGTCATTTACAGAGGATTGAAAGTGCCTTTAATATTTTACTGATGAGAGGAAATAAAAACACAGAGATTTAACCAGGGCTCAAACATCAATTTCTATAAAATGTCAGAAAATGTCTAAGAGTGTTTCCCAAAGCCTGAGACGTCATCCGCAAATGTCATGTTCGGTTCACAAGCCAAAGATATTAAGTTTACTCTCACAGAGGAGGAAAGAAACCAGAAAATGTTGACATTTAAGAAGCTGGAATCAAAGAATTTCAACTTAAAAAAAACAAAAGACGGATCAAAATAGTTGTCGATTGATTTAACAGTCGACATACGATCAATTAATTGGTTAATCATTGCAGCTCTTTATTCGACATGTATCTGTTTTCAATAAGGCTGATGTCGATGTTGAGTTTTACAAACATATATCTCTTCGAAATGGCTGGTTTACCTGTTCATGAAATGTTATAAGGTGATGCAAAAACATCAGCAACGATTGTCAGGAACGTTCGTTTAAAAAACATTTAGGTATTACACAGACATGAAGCTCCATTGTTATCAGGTTATTACCCCATTAAAGTCACCATAGTACTATCTTTAATCAACATATTGCACTGATATAACCACTCTCTTGTTAGTATTTTACCATATTATTATTGTACAGTATAGTATTTCTGCCTTGTTTCTATCTTTAAAAGTGTTTCCTTATTATTACCTTTTGCTTTTGCCCCCTTACGTATTATCCAGCTCAGATGTCAGATATTACCCAGACATAGCCAGTGTTAATACCAACCTACTGCCTGTTATTACTTTGGACACAGGACAAAGGTGTAAAAGTTGCTTGACTGCTGCTTTCAGACTAAATTATGCGTGGTTTAGCAGACGCACCATTTTAGACCAGAGATGTAACCACACAAATCACATTAATTTAACTCATTAGTGGATAAAATTGTATTCTGAAGCAGTGATAGGAAACATAAAAATGACACTAGAAGACTGAACAAAAGAGTTACAAATATTCCTGTCTCGGATGTTAGATTTATAGGTTTTTGAATGACAGGAGGTGGACAAAATGACCTAACAATACATGTAATGTACATGACAAACTACATCACGATAAGTATTAACCAATTCTCCAAACTTAGCAGCAACAAAAATACATCATAGCCAACTCTGCATAACATTGTCAGGTTCTTAATTAGTCCAACTCCTGCGCATTCAAAGAAAAGCGACACCATTTTTGGGTTTGCCATGAAAGATTCCTACTGTATGTTAGTGACATCAGTTTACTATTACATGGAGGGCCGTGTGGAGAGACCGAGGGTTGTAAACTTCAGTTAAGGTTACAGTACTTGGTTGTAAATTTAGCAGTACCTGTGTCTACCTGTCCTGCCTGGTAGACTGAAAGATAAACGTCTGTAAAGAGAAAGAAGAATGGAAAGAACTAGACAGAGTCAGGAAAAAGAGGAATGAGGAATGTTAAAGCAGATTAAAGTAATTACAGTTTATCTCCACAGAAAAAGTGATAGGACCTATCATAGACCACATCTAGGAATAAAAAAAAAGTCCTCTTAAACTTCTCCCACAATTAGATTTTCACTAATATGAAAGATTTTAAGAAGCATCACTTTGATGACGACTAATGCAGCTTGATCAGTTTGTTCCCATTTGGAAGAATAACAGCTCATTCCTTGTTCCCCAGACACTGCCCTATAAATGGACAATGTCATTTTGAATTAGCCTCAGTGTGAAACACACACACAGACACACACACACGCACACACACACACACACACACACACACACACACACAGACACACACACACACTGCGGTCTAGGGTAGGTCCAAGAGGGAAGAGACAGAGCAGCTCTGATGATTGTTGAACAGTAAAAGACTCTGCTTACAGAATATCAATTACCAAAAAAAAAAAAGATTGTCTGGTTAAAAAGCACACAATGCAACTCAGATTATTAGAAAAAGTGCACTTTCAAATTTCTACAACGTGTCATTTTAAATGTTAAAGTTCACCACTGATGTCAGCCAGTTAGAAAAGCAGTCGACGTGACGACCTTTCACTTCATCGTAGGCCACATAATGCCACCGGGAGAATATAAACACCTTTGCGGCCTTCTGTCAACACTGCAAAGGATGCTCCAAAAACACTGCATAAAAGATGTTTTGTATTGTTTCATTCAGTGATTGAAAACAAAGCCAAATCATTAGTGCAGTTCAGCTTTGGGCTATCAGGGCATAAGATCCACATACGGCAGAGCGGAAATGATTTCATGGAATTGTCTCTGGCTGTCTGTCAAAGTGTTCCAATAAGTAAATACGGGTTTATCTGCTAGCAGAAGCTGCATGGAAAGCAAAGCAATGTCCTTGCAAAGAGCAAATGCTGTATCTAAGCAAGGACACTAGCTGAAAGGTGTTTCAGAAGCATTTACATGGACAGCTTTATTTAATTTACTCTAAAATGAAAGCATTAACAACCACCCTGCTGTCATTAATATGTGTCTAATTTAAATGATATTAAATACAAGATGGTGATCGGGAGGTTCTTGAAATGCATCGGACAATGGTACAGTTAAGTCTCCTTGGTAATGGCGAACGTGATGACTATGATACTGTATTTCATACTGGGAGATAAAGGAGAGAATATGTCGAGTCTTGATCTGTGTTGAGAGCAGTGCAGCAGCAAGAGGAAAAGGTCAAAAAAGAGCACAAACACTCAAGAGTAGGTAGGAAGCATCCACAAGGTCACTGGAGAGTAGCATGCAGGGTGCAGCATACACACATGCCTGCATACTGGATACAATACCTTGAAAAGGTATGAAGGGAGAATCAGGTCATACATACAGAGGACAGGCAGGGTCACGCTTACCTCAGACTTCTCCATCTTGTTCTGGGCGTCCACCTGCGTGATGATTTCATTCATGTTGGTCTCCAGGACCATCCCGCCCATCACCATCTCAGCCAGAATGTTGTGCACCTGTCGAATGAGACGGGAGTCGCATGTGCGATACGATGAGGCAGTCAGAGTTAATTCTTCGTTTCAAGTCCACCGTAGAGAAAGATATTTTACTGCACCTACGCCTGCACGATATGAAGAAAACCGGACATTTTTTCGCCACTGCGTTGACGATGTTGTTGTCGACTCGCAATAAATAAACGAACTAACCTCGCAGTCCTCACCAAGTTGACACCAATTAATGTGAGGAGAGCTGACAGCTAGCTGGGGCTTCATCTGACCGGACAAATGCTCCAGAGCTCCATGTGTGAATGTGTGTGAATACAGTGTGAATGCATTGCACGTGTAAATAAAACGATTTTTCTATCCATCACGTTTCAGGTAGTCTTTAACTACCTGAAAGTTTATCGCACACGTTCATATTACAGTGAATGAAAATGCAATTTATCGGTGAGCACTAACTGCAACGTTGTTTTCAGTGTGATTGTGTTTGATTGTTTGATTCAGTAAATGGCATAAATCTATGAAATTGCAGAAAACAGCATAAAAACATGTACTGTATACCTTCCAAAAGCCAAGGTGTGCCAATGCCTTTTGTTTACAAATCGCACAAATATTCAGTTTATTCTGAGGTGTGACTAAGAAAAGCATCTACTCTTCACTTTAAAAGCTGCAACTGTTTTTGGATGTCGCCTAAAAAAGGACTAAAGCAACTCAGTAATTACTAAAATTGTTTCTGATTAACTAAATTATCAACCAGTCAATCATCACGACATGCATAATCCTAAAGCCACAACTCAATTTACATAATAATAATAATATTAAAGAACCTCTAGGAAACTCTTTTTACAGTTTTTAAAGTTTTACATTTTCCTTTTTGGGGGTTTTTAATGTATCTGTTGGATATATTCATTCTTTTATCCACTCAGAATTGCATTCTGTTACATGTCGTCTCTATTTTTTTGTATGTTTATCAGTCTGTCTCACTATCTGCGAGTTTTCAAAGTCCTCCTCGCTACGTGAAAGAACAACAACCACCGAGCTGCAACTGCACACTGACAACACCGTTTTCTTTTTGTGTGGATATAGTCATTCTAACACTAATAAAAAATAATCATACTAAAACAACTTGCTTGCCAGACCTACTTCCAGCACTGGCAAAGCCGAAGTGTAAAGGCAGATCTGGCTATGCACGACGAGGATCTTATTGAAACTGAACTGAACTGAAGAACACTGTGTGACCATAGCAGACCCAAAAAAACAATCACCTGTAAGATCTGACCACAAAGCATCGGAAAACATCAGCATGCATTTACGTTGCCTGTGACATGGCTCAAAAGTTGCTGAATGACAAGTTATAACTGTGCAAGCTGTTTACGTGTAAAATCTGGGAATTTACAGAAAATCTGTTAATCTGTGACATTCTTTCGATAAGACTGAGATAATATGAGGCAATAGTAACTTGTAATCTCATAAAAGGTCAGAGGTTATTTCTTGAACCAAACTTTCAAGCAGTAACTTTCAAGTTTTCACAGTAAGACAAAGCGAAGCGTTTCCTACCTTATCTACATGGAAAATTAGGTCAAGCTCACAAACATTCTCAAAGCACTTGTCCAACGTTTCCACAAATACCTGAAAATAAAAAACAAATTGCTATTCATTATCAAAGAGAGAAAGAAAGAAAAAAGAAAGAACGACACTCAGGGCACTTTAACAAACGCGATAATAAACGTAGGAGTGGTTATACCTGGATTAAGTCTAAAATTCCTAGTTCGCTCTCTGAGGAGTCCACACAAAACACAAAGTACAGTGTGGCGTAGTGTCTGTAGATCAGCTTGTAGTCTGATCCTCCAATCAACCTAACACGCACAGAAAAAACAAGAAGACACATTACAGCAAACACACAAGCGCATAGTCACGCAAATACCTACAATAACACAGTATCATCACATCCCCCACTGTCTACTGACAGTTACATAACTTCTGTAATGCTCTACATTGCTACTAAAGGTTAAGGCCGGGGGGGGGGCGTTTACTGTGGTAACTCGACCCATAGCATGACCTGATGCGGCACGTCATAAAATGTTATGACACAAGACATGGCAACAGAAACACCGGGAAAAAAACAGCATGTGATAAAGAAAAAGATAGCAAAAAAAAAAAAAATCACATGACAGGTAGTGCTTAAGTAATCGGTCCAAGGGTTTGATAAGACGCACAGCTTGAGACACAGGAAATGTTCTATATGTTATGCTAAATCCTTTAAAAAAAAAGTAGTAAATGTTGGATTGTTGTGATAATCCCCAACTTCATATAAAGTGAAATACAACATATTTTTAATGTTAACCCAGTTTAAGGTGACCGTGTGTGTGAAGAAAGAAAACTTGCAGAGTGAACACATACGGTAGACTAGTGGCTCCCAGTGTAAAACAACACCTAGCTCCTCATTCATGAATGATAAATGAACGTCAAACAAACACTGTTACCACCAGCCGTCACTCACAAAGCCCCTCGGAGCTTCACTTTACGGTGTGGACTTCTCTCACACACACACACACACACACACACACACACTCTCTCTCATCGCTGCCCCGATGTACTCGATGCCGCCGAGTTCAAAGCTGCTCCTTTAACATTAAGACAGATCAGAGTCATTCAAACACTCCCAGACCTCACAACTTACATTCCACCTTCTAGGAAATTACACACGTTCTCATCTCTTTTTGAGACCAAGTGGAAGGTTTCCCTGATGATCTGTTGTTCCGTGTCTTCAGTCTGCAAAATGAATGAGGAAACGGAGAGTATTAAACAAAGGAGACAACTTCAATGATACACTGTTTGTGCTTATAATTGCTTCCAGTGAGCCATTTCCTCATACCACCTAGAGGACTGGGTTTGGCAGGTAAATTAATGACTCCTGTCACCTTGTTTTTTCTTTAATATACGTTATACATAAACAGGACATCCTGGGCTCGGGATGACGAAATATGATTTATCTACTAACTATTCCCTTTGTCATATTTAAACATACTCTTGTGCCCACGGGCTACAGATGCAATGATTTAATTGTGCAAGCTCAACCAAAGCATGCTTATCTTATTGTTTGCTAATGGATAAGACTGTTTACAATCTCAAATATCCTCAGGCATTTTGGCCAGGATTCACTAAAAGGCTTAGGGTGGACTAAGATTTCCCGAACCAGCGTTGACTTCGGCACAGTTCACGAAAATCAGGACAATTGCGTGGTTTGTTTTGGGTGATAAAAACGCAAATGGAAGTGTATCACAGGCTGGTGGAAAACATTTAACATAAGCTCATTTATCCACCCAAAACACGTGCAGAATATTTAAAGACTTAACGAACACTGAAGCAGCTTCACCAAAGGGCGCTCACGTCCTCTCGGGGTCTATAACAGGTCAGTGAGTACAAGGAGAGGAGAGGGCGTCCACTACGCAGCTGCCTACGAGGCTAAATCAGTCATGTGATTAAAGACATGGGAGTTGCAGCTTAAATGATACGGTCCCAAATAAGCACAGCAGTGACACTGTAAAGAACAGCAGGGTGTTTTGAACTCCACTCTCAGACGGGGATTTTGATGATCTCTGGTTCCGGTTCATCGCTGAATTTATTCACAGCGAGGATGTATTTAACATGTCATCCCACACAAATGACCGCCTCCAGACCGAAACAACTTCTTGGTTTATTTTCGCAGTGACAATTCTCCGATTTCATTTTGATCAACAGTTGGTGTGCTATTTAAAGCAGCCATGCTGGTCCATAATTAAAGATTTTAGCACAGAGATGTGTGACTACAGCTCAATGTATACGCCGCTTGTTACTGGGACAAAATATTTTTTGTTATCATCGATTTAAATAAAGCTTTATTAAATGTGCAAAGCAAACGTTTCATGTGTCTTTTGTCAGATTCTGCCTTGTATTTGCACAAAAGAAAACCCTGGTGGCTTCACAAGTCACATTTCTGACAAGTGTTGATTTTTCACTACTCTGTCACAGTGGAACGATATTATTTTATTCAGTTCCAAAGCTGTAATGTACTTATCAAATGCCTTCATACAGTCATCTGCTTTAGCCTACGGAGAACCACGCATGACGGGAGAGGGAATCACAGAGTAACTCACGATACAATACGACGAGGCAGAGATTCTGTGATAGTTGACAGATTCCAAGACAATCATCTAACTGAAGAAGGAAAAGCAGCAATTATGTATTTATTTACTGCGCTGTGAAGTCAGTTCCACAGAGTTTGACAACTGAGATGAAATCCTGTATGAAAAACTGCAAAACTGAGTCTTAGCTTAGTGCCTCTGTAACACAAAGACACCGGACGCAACTTCTGTGTCCTCGTGTGCTGCATGTTTTTTATAAAAATACAAACTGCAGCAGTGTGCAGACAACGTATCGCCAAAGGATCATAGCAATATTATTGGTTTGTCCCGTGTATTAAAAACCAATGAAGACGTGGAAGCACCTGTTAAAGCTTTAAAAACCGAGGCTCTGTTGATACAGCACGAACACGCAGCTGTTCTTCAAAAAAGCTCCTCATCAACGTCAGCCAAGTGCGGAATTGATGGCCGGTAAATTTCATTTGTGCGTGTTCATATTTCACCCCGCTCTCCCCGTGTGTCATCCTTAGGTTGGACAGATGCTTTGACTTTATGTCTGAGGCGACAGAGCAGCTATAACTAACAGGCCTCTGCTCGAACACAGGTTACGTCTCCCTAACCTCATACTCTCTCCAAAGCTCTCAACACAAATGTTCGTTTACAAACAGCAAAGCGGAGTCCATCCTTAGCAATTAAATTACTTTCCTGTGAAGACCAAACAGTTTTCACAGCTAGCAGTAGCATGTGTGAAATCCTACCCAGCCAGTAAGCTGACACCTCAGCTTTTAATGTAACAGATGGTGTATATGGCCGTTGTAGCTATAATCCAATCAGTTTTAATTTTCATTTATCCTCCTGGAATGAAATCCATCCATCGTGGTACGTGCAATATGAACCATGCTCTTGTCTGTTTTGTTGTCGATATGTCAGGTTGAGGTTCCTTCAAACACACAGGAAGGCCTTCTTCCGTATTCCTTGTCCTCTTCATTAACAGTCCAATAATCCAACTCAGGGCTGAGCAATATGGCCTTAAAAACGGAATCTCACTTTTCATCAACACATTTTTTTCCCTGTGTACGTGAACCCAAGATACAACGTGACTCAAAAGTAGTTACATTTACTAAACCTATGTGCCGTACATATGCCCAATATCAATAAGCAGCAACAAAAGAGCAGCATTTGCCAGGGTGTCAACGTGGATAACTTGTTAAAAAACATTTTAATAGTTTTGAAATAAAATCAAGCCCGACTGGTGGAAGAACACACGTTCACAATTGACATATTGCATTGCATTAACAGGTTGCATTTTGATTTTTTTTGATTTTTTTTTTGTTGAGTAACAAAGGTCTCCAGATGAAACAATAATCTTAACTTTTGCGATTTCGGATAGAATTCATCCAACATATTGCTCAGCCTTAATAACCAAGTATATAAGTTTTAGAACATAAAACAACAAACTGAAGCAGCCATTTGAGAAGGTGTATCCAGCTAACCTGGCACTGGAGCTTCCAAAAAAAAAAATTTTAACAAATTTCTCAAACTGACTGTCCGAGCAGCTGATGAATGCACTGTCTTGACAAACCATTGCAGTTTCAGCAGAGAGTTCATTTTGTTGCTTGCTTTTTGGCCACCGTCTGCGTCACCTTGCTATTGTAGAACCAATAATATTAAAGCAAGGGGCAGCTCGCCAAGCCTTGAGATATAATAAATCCAATTATGAGAACAAGCCAACACAGCTCGCCCCGTAAAGGATATTACATAAGGTGCCATTTGCTACCTGGAGCACATTCGTCCGAGTGTTTTTTGTTTTTTTTGGGTTTTTTTTTTTTTTTTTTTTTTTGGTTTTTTTTTTTTTTTTTTTTTTTGGTCGGGGCAGGAACAAGGCATCTCGGTGTTAAGTTAATGACAATAAAGCTCATTACATCACCGCTGGTGAAAGGCACGAGTCACTCACAAGGGCGTTATTAAGTCATGTGACACAAACACAGCGAACTCACTTCACCGTACGACACTCAACGCAACGTATCTGAAGAAAACCCGGACACAACCCTCGCTCCTCGGAAACGCGATAGCCTCGCTTCGGCTCGCACGCGTTTAATAATTCAGATTTTAAAGGGACAGCGTGCGTCCAAAGTGACATCTTATTACATCGGTGGAAATAACGAGTCTCGGTATCGTATGTCCGCGCGGTTGTGGAGTACACACGCCTTCTCATTCAGTGCGTTTGCAACAATGTGACATTTCTGGGGGGGGTTTTTTTGTTTTGTTTTTTTTTTTTTTTGCAACGACTGCTGCCCCGTCACCCGGTTTGCACCGATCGCACGAAACAGGAAACAAAAGTGTCTCAAAAGCCAATACGTGCATTTTTTATTTACTTTTTTTTTCTCCATCTTGGCCCATTATCCATCAGATTATTAGCCCGATATTAAAAACGTGTCAACAACAACAACAACAACAACAAAAAACCCACACAGATTTACTCACGTAGTGCTCGTAGAATTTAGAAAGCCTCGGTTTCCCGTGGTTGTTGAATATTAGGATGGCTTTTATCATGATTGTAGTTGAACGGAGGGAGGCGGAGGGGGGGGAACAGAAAGGGATCAGTCTATTAAAGACTGTTGTCTATCAAACTCCCGTGAACCCAGCTCTGACTGGGATCCACGGCTAAATCCCGTCTCGATTTAAGGTTAATACGGGATAGCTTCCACATACATACACGCACACGCTCTCTCTCTCTACTCCTCCATCGTCTCTTTACGGAAATATTCCACGTCAAACACCAGTCATGCTCTCCTCCTCCTCCTCCTCCTCCTCCTCCTAGTCCTACAGGGGCCGCGAGGGCTCAAAACGTGTGCCGCCAACGCGCAAACGAACCACCTCCTGTCGATACCCAATAATCGATCCAGTCGCGCAAACTAGAAAATAATTAGAGCACTGCGAAGTGTCTAGAAAGGGATATTACGTCAAACATATAAATTACACCGACCGTTGTTATATAGGGCTACTGTTAAGAAAGCATGATGCATCATTGACATAAATACCGTCAATCAGCCTAACAGGCTAATGATACATTTAAAGAAAAAATCATACAGTTTAAGTCTGAAGAATATGCTCTTGGAAACTGGTGGCTTACTTGTAATATTAAGAACCTTTCCTGTTGCCTAAAGCGAGTCAAATAAATAAATACATTTAAAGTTTGGAGTTTTGAAAGCACTCATTTGTCAATACATTGCAAAAGTCTAACACTAACGGGAAAATGTTTTCCCTCAGAGACATACGAGGGAGAAACTCTTCCCCTAGACGGTACAAAAGTCATCAGTGACTTTGAGCAAGAACTGGCAACTTTTATTTATTTTTTTTTTCCAGAGGGCCTTTCTGACTTAGATAAAGTAAGTGAGGGGTCACGCGTTTGACTTGTCGTGTCTTGTCCTGTTTGTCAAACATAAATATATATACAACAAGATTATACAAATACTGATTTTCTGTTACCATGATGCACATGAATTTGGTAGACACGACAGGTTACTATAAGCTATCTTCCACCTCACAGCGACCCGACACCTTGTTCCAAAAAACTAGAACGTTTTTACAGTTTCCTGCGTCAATCCGTCGGACTCTGGGGTTACAATTAAAACGTCGCAATCCAGTTAAATGCAGTATTAACTTTGGAACGAGCCTACATGTTGTCAGATATGCACCACTGCACAGGTCACTGATGAAAAACACTGCATTTCCTCATAAATGCGGGCAGTCCTTTCAAAAATTCACCAACACAAATGCAGGCTCATGCAGCTAACTTTTATAGCCAATTCTTGGGATGGTTGACTGCTTTGTGAAAATATTATGCCCGGGCCCCGGCAATAAAGTTGAAAGATGAGTTTCAGAGTTTTTTCTTCCCTTTCCCACAATGACAAGCGTGTGAATTAGTTTGCATGTATTCCTTGAACACCTCATCACTCGTTTGGCGCGTCAAACATGTTGCCTTTGAAACGACACTGGCAAAACACAATGCTGCATTTTTATTGATTTTTTTTTTTTTTTAGGGAGGGGGGTGTTTTGTTTTCCATAGAGGATGTTGCAGGCTGGCTTGAGATGGACCATGGTCTTGTGTGGCTTAGAGAGAGATAAAGCAGCAAAACAAAAAACTCTAAGTTTAAAAATGATATGAAATGCCGGCTTCTGGCATACTACTCCCAGGAAGTGCGATTTTTAACACTAAGAAACAACTAAAATTAACAATAAATGAGAATAGTTTTGTGAAGCGTAAAGTTGCTTTAATGTAACTATTTGAGACTGAATAAAGCAATTCAAAAAGCAAATGAACCTATATTCATTTGACGTTAAAGGGCTTCAATATGAGTTGTTTACTTCTTATTATTCATTCATTACAGACATGTGTGAACACACGTGACCTCGCCTACTTCGACCACAAGTTACATAAATGTTTTTCTTTACTGACACCAGATAACCAGTGAAAAATGTAACGTACCACTGGGCCAATTTCTTTTGGCCGTTGACCTGAGTTTCAATTTAATTACAGATGACAAATGAAAGAAACAGCCCGATGGCCGTGGTCTCTTCCAGGATGATAAAGCCCCGACCCATAGGACACGAGGGGTCTCTAGATGAAAACGATTTGAATCCAGCAGTGGAGGAAGTACATTCATTTGAGTAAAAGTAACAATACCATGGTGTAAAAGTATTCCGTTAGAAGTAGAAGTCCTGCATGCAACTGAAGCCGAACTTAAGTAAAAGTATAAAAGTATTATAAAGGAGGCTACCAAAAGAAAATGTGCAGAATGGCCCATTTCAGAATAATATATATTACTGGGTTATAATTATTGATGCACTAATGTTTTCATCTGTAATGTTGCAGCTGGTAATAATGGGGCTTTTTAAGTCATTTAATCAAACCA
>JAPQRN010000027.1:21119875-21134978 GCA_037367275.1 Coranthus polyacanthus | reverse complement strand
AATAATATGAATCTGCAAAGTAGTAACTAGAGTCATCTGTAATAAATGTAGTGGCGTAGAAGATATAAAGTGGTATAAAATGGAAATACTGAAGTAAAATACAAGTAGCTCAGATTTGTACTTCAGTAAAAAGTACTTCTTTAAAGTTCAAACCATCACGGTTTGAATCATATGCTATGTAACTCAAATGAACTCCTATAGGAGATTTTGAACCGACAGCGCTCTCCACCTCCATCACCAAAACACCAAATGAGGGAATATCTGTTGGAATAAATAATAAGAACGGTGTTCATCCCTCCAGTAGAGTTCACAGACCTGGAGAATCAAAGCCGAGGAGAACAGAATCTGTTCTGGAGGTAGACGGAGGCCTGGCGCCTTTATGATGTTTTTTCCTTTAATTTGTCACACGTCTGTAGCTGCTGAGTTAAGTCAATGTAGGCTTCAGCCACAAGGTGGAGCATCTGTTATTGATGATGTGGCAGCTCAGAGGAACACTTGGCACCACGTCTGATGCAAAGAACATTCTCCACTCTTTATGCTGCCAGTAAACACGAAGGCCTGAATATCTCTCACAGCCAGAGAGGATTTTCCTTTGACATACTGACACATGCTGCAGGACTGCAGACAAATACCGAGTTTCCCCTTTGGAGTTTCCTTGCACAGCTGTGTTTGGCAGTCTGTGACATCTTCTGGGCCAAATTAACTTAACTTTTTCTGCTTGAAGTGTACATTTCCTGCTCAGACAGTCCTCTGCTGATCTCCTCATCTGTACCAGTGTGTTCTTTAGCAAAGCGCTATACTCGCTTGCAACCAAAATTGGAACATCTACAAGAGTATTTGATATTTTGCATCTCTGAATCTGGAAAAAAAAAATAAAAAAAGACCTTTTTCATTGTATGGAATACGATTCATGTTCCACAATATCCCTAAGCTTCAAATGAAATGTCTCAGTGTTCTCCTCTTACTAAAGGAAACAGATGTTGCGCTGTGTTTTTGAATGGCCTGTCCATTTCTGTGAAGGAATGCACTGTATTCATAAAAGTAATTTATGATTTTCTGTACCATGTGATCGCTGGAATGACTGAAAAACAGGCCTGAGAACATCAAGCAAGTAAAGTGCAAGTTGGTTGTGATATCAAAGACACAGCAGGAGAATCCCTCCCTGTGTTGTTTTGTCCTCCGTCTCTTTCCCATCTTGTAATATAACATAGTCTGTTTGCAAGTCATTTTTTGCCAAATTAAAAATACACATACCCACAGGTAGGTGGATAGGATTAGGGCATTTACACAAGTAGTCTTTTTTTATAGAGATTCAATGTGGTATTTAAATTACCAAAGTGTAAAGCAATTCCTCAGTTTTGCTTAGATATTAATTATTTTCCCAACATGACATAAGGACAAAGCATTTTCCTGATCTGGTTTGTCTGGACAAGTTTCTGAGGCTTGTTAACATGCCACCTGCATTCTTGAATTAAGGAAACTCTTATTTGTGCATTTGCCATCTCACCCTTTAGTTTTCTTAAAATATCTTCCTAACAGTTTAGTATTTTGTCTGATCTAATGTAACAGAATGATCTAAATATATTCTCATAAAAAAAGCAACTCTCGGACGTAAGTGTGGTGCGTTTTAATTCGCTGTCATAACAAACATCTGGTTTTATTCAATTTGTGGGATCATAAACTATGTTCTGCTATACTTGCCAGCCAAGACATTCTCGATAACCTATCATTCAGTACTTTTTTCTCACGTTATCTTGTCCATCTTCACTTGTTTGTGAGCCTTGTGTGTGCACGCACCTTGGACACTGCGCTGATTATTGAGTGTCTGGGTAAAAGGCCCACAAAGAGAGGCTGGACAGCTATTGTTGGAGGAATGCCTTAGTGAGAAAGAGAAAAGGGGAGGTTGTGTTTGTGACAACGTGGTAGAATTGGACTCAAAGAGGATTAGTCCAAGTTCATAATGTGTGAATTGAAAGAGTGTTTTAATTAAGGCAAACATTATGCAAAGCCTAACAAGTATTCCTTGTAGAACAACACCGATGAAAGTGCCCTGGCAGATTTTTCCACTACTTTTCTGCGTGCGTTCACGTCAAAGTTCATTTAAACAGGACTGCGCGCGGTGGGCGTACACCCTCTGTGATGATGGTACAGTCCAACACCCAGCCCGCTCCCAATTTGCGGCGCAAGCCTATAAAAAAGTAGGCTCTGCATAGTTGGGAATAGAAATCTGTTGTTCAACAAAGAAGAAATACCTGCTGAGCAATCTTCACTACAACAAAGAAAATGGAGCAAACCGAAGTGATGGTGCCAGAAACTCTGGATGACCTGATAAAAACTCTCCACAAAATCTTCGAGAGTGACTGCATCAATGTTGAAGAGGTGCAAGATATAATGGAATCATATGTGAGCAAGCCCCAGGAGTGGATGAAGTACGCAAAGTTTGACCAATACAGGTAAAATGCTTCATTTTAAAAAAAAAAAGCCTGCTAATAACTTCTGCAACTGCAATTGATTATGTCATTACCTATTGATTACGCGGACGCACTTTACACTCTGGCTCTGTAGCCCACTCTGCTTTGGCCTAGCAAGTTTGTCTTTTATTTAGTCCAAATTTTGCTTTCCAACCGTACCTCTGCTGTTGTTTATGTTGCGGTTTTAGGTTATTGAGTCGCATTTACTTCTAAACACACTTTAAATGTACATAGATGCTGCTTTTGAAGCCGTACAAACGAGCTTTACGCGCCGTTCTTTTTAAAGTAGTGAGTAAAACGTATATCATTTGCGTTTGCAAACGGTTTATCGGGTTGCTCGGAGTGCTGATGCTCACAGATGTATATTTTTGAATTTTCTAAGTTATTTGAATGAAAGCCCGTCGTGTTGACGCCAAAAGCTGCTCTCGTCACACCTCATTTGAATAAAAAACACCCGACTTGTTTGCATACATTTCGTCAATTCGGCCTGTTTATAAACTCATCTTGCGGAGTTTGCTGACAGCCTAATTTTAATCATTTTTCATTTTTAATGTTAGGAGTAAGGGGTTTTTTTTTGTTGTTGTTTTTTTTTACTTGCTGGATTGAAACATTTCACATTAAAAGGTCCCGTGCGTGTCTGTTTTGATTAGAGAGGGGTAAATGGAGGGAGGGTGAGTGGAACGTCCAATCAACACTAAGAACGGACACACACCCGCTGATTTTGTACAGATTTAAGGCCTGTGTGTGTGTGTGTGTTGTGTTGCCCATCGGGGAGCTGCAGCTGCCTCGAAAAATATTTGCGCACTGACGGAATCTCACAAAGCAGAAAAACGTGCCGAGTGCAGCCAAGATCTGAGTAAAACCCAGGGTGGATAACAGAGGATCTGCGTCAAGACTTTAGTCCACATTAGGACTCTGTACAAATAAATCATTCATTTACCGCGAGGCTTCAAAAGTAGCATAGTTGTAGTTTACTTTGTGTAAAAGAAAGGACTCCCCCCCCCCATTAATAGTGACCACTTGTCATGGATACAGTGATTATTCCCATTACATCCTACATTACCCATCCATCTCTACTTTGTTTAAATTCTCTTAGGTGTTTCGAATTGTGTGTCTTCAGCTTCACTCTACTCTTCAGGTTAAGATCGGCAGGAATACTGAATGTTCTGTGGGTCATTGAGTACATTGTTCACCTTCGCAGGTACACGAGGAACCTGGTCGACGAAGGCAATGGGAAGTTCAACCTCATGATCCTGTGTTGGGGAGAAGGTCACGGCAGGTGAGATGTTACGGAAAAAAAAAAAAAAAAAACAACACTGTCATGATCTTTGGCAATTAAAGTATGGAGTTAATACAGATAAGAGAGTCCAATGTTCTACAGGCTGACAGAAAGGTTGAGTAAATAGACGTGATTTCATGATACCTGTTACGTGTCCTACCTAGGCCTAACATTTGTACAAAGAAATCTGAGACTCTAATTCAGTTTGCTTTGAAAATATCACAAACTGTCTTCATATGATTATATATTATGAGACAATTATTTGGCACCAACAGACAAACACTGTCTTACGTTACCACATATTTACTGAAACACTATAGCATACCTACTACGGTGATAAGAATGTGGTTTTAACACAAGCATATTTGCTCTTATGAGACATTGCGTATCTCTCAAAATGTATTGTTCTGTTCTATTAGTGATGACAATGACATTTATTTTGCTGCGTCCCTTCCTAAGGATGTAAAAAAAAAAGCAGTTCTCACTCATTCAGGTCACGGTAACCTTAAGTCTTAAGAGCTTTAGTCAAAGGCAGATAGACCTCTTTTTGGTTCTTGAAGATGTTTCACCTCGAATCCAAGAGGCCTCCTCAGTACTAACGGACTGGTGGAAAGTTACAACTATGTAACCTCTGTGGAGTTGTAGCTACACAGTTGTTAAGGTCGCCCATGGGTCATTACCCACCCAAAACTCACATGAGCCATTGATGTTAATGGGAATTAAACTGGTCAAATTGTAAACAAACACAGCCGGTCAAGGGATAAAACAGATATTTTTCCTGCCTAAGCTGGACAGTAAAGTTCTTCTATTCTATTCTATTCCATTCTATTCTGTTCTATTCTATTCTTCACAAGAGCAACATAACCACATTACGCATGTTTCACAGCTTATTATGTATAGAATTATAATGGCAGTGAGATTGTAATTACATTACACATATCTGCCTGTTTGGATCCCCAGTTTGTCAAATTTGTAATGAATGTATGTATGTATGAATGACGTATTTTTAGTCTTGCTTCAGGGTCAAAAATATCTTGAATTCTATCAGAATCTGACGTGTGCGTCCTTTAACGCTTTGCAGTAGTATCCATGACCACACGGACTCCCACTGCTTCATGAAGCTGTTGCAGGGTCAGCTCAAAGAGACGCTGTTTGAGTGGCCCGATGGTAAATCACACGGCGATATGGTCCAGAAGTCACAGAGGATTCTGGAGGAGAACAAGGTTGCTTACATAAATGGTGAGGCTTTTTTAGCCATTTTACATGTCTTCGGTATTTATGCTACATAGTCCTGTTAATATGAGTTTATTTGTGTGTGGGACTGATGCGTGAATCTGTTAGGGCTTTAATATGGTGATACACACAATTTTATGTTGATGCAGCTTAAAAAGGTGTGTAATGTTCAGTGCAATGAAATAAACATCCTCTACTTGTTCTGCAGCACGCAGCAAAGTTTGCAACTGTCGCATTCATCTAATATGAAACTGGCACAAACTAAAAGAGTCGAACCCAGCTGTAATTTTACAGTGAACAGTATTCATGTCTTCTCCTAAATTTCCTCACTAAGCAAAGCAAAGAGCGCCTGTTTGTCGTTACTTAAAGCACTGCTGTGATTCCCACGAGTCCCATTTCACTGCATTCCAGTGGTGTACTCTGTCTAAATGTATGTTTTTTGTTCGCGCGTGTGTGTGTGTGGGTGCATATTTTAGACTCCATTGGCCTGCATCGTGTGGAAAATGTCAGCCACACCGAGTGCGCAGCCAGCTTGCACCTGTACAGTCCTCCTTTCCAGACCTGCCAGACCTTTGACCAGCGGACAGGACACAGGAACACTGTTAAGATGACCTTTTGGAGCAAATACGGCGAGAGGACTCCATTTGTAAGGGGCTTTTCAATGCAATTTTGATAGTCTGTTCAGCAGTTTAAAGTCCGGTTAAGATGAGTACAGTTGTTATTTCGCGTATGTTCAATGAAAAACTGGATTGGCGGTGTATGAATCAGTGGTGTGACCAATCTTTACCAGTTATGAGACATTAAATATAACCAAGCACAATGAGATTGAGAAAAACAGTTTGAAGTTAATGTAGAGTATAAATGCGATCCATACGAACACATGGACTTCCTCCGCTCTTAAAATGTATTACCTAATGAGCAGGAAGTCTAAAACTTTTTATAGCGTCTTGTTAATCTCGTTACCTACATCCTATAAGCAATTAAAGTAGCACCCCTTGAAGAGATAGGAATTTATTAGAAAGTTTCCATTAATATAACTATATATGTCTCCTGTTTTAACAAGCAACAAATGTGATTAATTAGCTACTGGAGAACAGTTCTTCTTATGTTTGGACCAATGGCTGTCAAGTTAAGTCTAATTGAAAATTGCAATTAAAAGTGTTGCACATAATAGAATAAAATACAGACAAACGGGAGATGACTAGACAAAATATAACAAGAGCACCTAAGGTATGGGACATCTGTCTGCTTTGACCATCCTGCCAACAACAGTGGTCTTATCTAAAATCTACAGGTTGTGTAAGCATACCTCGACCATAACTCTGTGAAGGTGCATTAGATTGCAACACCAAATGGAGGAGATAAGATAGTAGAAGTACATGAGTGTGAGTACACAATGAACTTCGTTTACCATATGCTGCTAAATCTCAACAACACCTTTTGTCTTATTTGTTTTCCATTTGTTCGTGGGATGGATGTCTGATTAGGCTAGACTAGACTCCACACAAGAAACGGGAGACAGGCCGACCTCCTAATGTTTGCTCCAGACCTGCTTAACAAACACAACCGTTAGCCGGTGACTAATTTAAGCCTAACCTGTTCTGCTTTTCTCTATTTTCCTAGGAGACCACGGCGTCACAAGAAAACAACTAATGGTCACCAAAGAAGGGAAGCTCCAGATAATGAAGACACTTGCATTTAAAATGACAATGTTGTGAAATGATTCAAGGGGAAACTGCTGGGGAAGCGAAATATGGACGTACTATGACTAAGCAACCCATTTAAAATCAGGAGCGGGCCAGTTCAAAAGGACAACCCAGTAATTAGAATGGCTTTATCGCTGCCCAGTGTGAGCTTGGCAAATACTGATGAGCACAGGACGAATGCATGAATAGGCTCGGACACGGATTGAATCTGCCTTTTGTTTGCTAGGCCCGAGGAGACCCTTTTCCAATAACAACATTCCTGTCTATCT
Source organism: Coranthus polyacanthus (assembly GCA_037367275.1). NCBI lineage: Eukaryota > Metazoa > Chordata > Actinopteri > Kurtiformes > Apogonidae > Coranthus > Coranthus polyacanthus. The sequence goes on along the minus strand of JAPQRN010000027.1, from coordinate 21,128,020 downwards.
GTGACCTGTGTCACCACACTTTTGTAAAGTTATGGCCCATAGTCGAAGAGAAGCGCTTTAGCTTTTCAGAGGAAAAATATTGCTGTTTTAGTGTTGCTCTTAAATTTTATATCGGAAGAAAAAGAATACAGTTCTGCAATCAACAGTGTGTTTCTCATTGGAGCACTTTTATAGGTGTATTTAATGTTGATTTGTACCACTCAAAATTGTCTTAACACCTGTTGAAAATTGTTGCGAAGTGTAACATTGTTTGTACAGTCGGATTAAAAAAAATGTGTTCCATTTGCATTTGGAAAAAACTGTAAAGCTTTAGAGTTGTGTTGTTGGTTGTAATTTATTTGCAGGGTGTTCTGTTCACCGAGGGAGGTTTTTAATCAGCAAGCTGCCCTGTTACTCCTTAATGTATTCATACTAAAGTTTTTACCAAGAGAGCCTAGGAAAGGGATTATTTTGTATTATAAGAAGACAGTATGTTTAGATAAAACTCATACTTTTTTCTCAGGATTTTGGCATATTTTAATTGTAGTTGTATGTATATCGTATGTAGTTTTACAGCATAGCACCACATATAGCAATGTCAAATGCATGCATGACTTCTGTGGTACAGTAAATCATAAATCTGGCAATAAGTGCTGACCATTAAACACAACTACCCTTTCACAGAACATGACTTTGTGTTGTCTTCCTTTTTACGTTATTGAAATGCTGAGCGCTCTTGTTGCTCAACTTTTAGTTCTAAATTCATATACAATAAGTGCAAAAAAAAAGGTTGTGTAACAGCTGATGTATGCAGCAAATCTGTCAATTCTGACTTTTCTTTACTCGATACAGTGTGAATCACCAGAATAAATATGCCACATGGTGTTTCAAAAAATGAGCTGATTTTAGCACTAATTATTGTTTTATACAGAATGTTGGCTCATCACACCCTAATGGCTCATTAATAGATACATAAAAGTACTAAGTACAATACAGTCATGGTATTATTATTATTATTATACTGTATTATAGCAATTTATTAGCAGATAAGCTCTGTCAGGCACCAACCTGGCAAACGAAACAAAATGTATGTGTACTTTGGTTAGAAGGAACTATTGATTGGTCATTACCTAGAATAATAAATAGATTAAGTTAATGGTCCACTGATAACAGTATTAAAGTACCAGACATTAACTACAAGCAACAGGTCCTTGGCAAGAAACCAAGAGTTAACTGTGTCATATTGTGCTTGTTTAAGTCAGTGTAGGAGACAGACAAACAAGTGTACGTGCACAAAACCCCTGGCCTGAACAACAAAATTAATACAGCAACGGTTAGAGTGAACATTCACACATTGTCCTCTGCGTCAGGTGCATAAAAGCTGTCACGCTGTTGCAAACTGGGCTACTGACTAAATAAGAGTGTTTTGTATTGTATTACTTTGTGGTGTATTGTTATAAGTTTATAGTTTATAGCAGGCTACAGGCTGCATAGTCCTGTAGCCGTAACCGTAGAAAACTGTTTACCACAGGAAACCACAGGAGATTTTTATACTATGAAGAGAAAAATGAAAAAAAAAAAAAAAACGTAGCTGTACGTGGAAAATCACTGCATTTTTTCCAGATTATCCTTCTCCGCGTACAGGTTCATCCTTGTGTTTTCAGTAATAAAGAATCTGCAGTGATTCCAAGTGAGGAAACTAGAAAGTTAGAAAGTTAGAAGACAGCTGAAAAGCTCATCTAAAATGTCTGCAAATCCAAATTTTCACTTTGGGACTTCTTCTTCTGCTAACTGCTAACCAAACTTCTCTCTTTTGGCCTCAGTCAAAAATCAATAGTTCTGGCAAACAACTGACATACGTCATTAGACACATTTCATCACTAATGCGCATTCTGAAAACACACAGTGTCAAATGTGAGTTTGTTTAACAAACCACTCCAGGTTTTCTCTCTACCAGGTCAACCATGGGATGGCCCGCAGCCAGTGTTATGTAATAATGAGGCGACATCCTCGATCATCCAGGCAAGTCACCTGTTTTATAAGATGTCATGACGATCACGTCTAGAAAACCTTTGTCTTCATCCGATGATACATTTTTGACATTTGGCTGCTCAGCTTCATTCTAGTGATCACGGTCCAGTTTTTCAGAAAATGAATCCTTCAATAAAATAAGAACAACCTCTCGTGCTTTGCTGGGTGGACAATCCGGAGGCATCGTGTTTGAAGAAAGGCCTCTTTTCTCCGGTTCAGTATACTAAGACTTGCATACAGTGTTTCTGTCTGTACAAATGATGCCAATACCATCTACATGGACGGTAGGTATCATTAGGAGTAGCGTCAGGGCTCTTCTATATGTTTATATTTGTACAGTTAAAAAACTTTCAGGTTTTCAGGGCTCTTCAGATGTGTTGTGAATAAGTACTGCAAGTGGTGACTGTGGACAAATGAGAAAACCTATCAAGAGAACACAGGACAACAATAGTACCTTCACACATTTAGCTAAAATATTCAAATAATAAAAAAAAAGGCATAATTGATTCTAAACTCGGCCACTATGTTCATCTGGGAGGAAAGTTATCCAGATTACAAAACACAAAAATCTGGCCAACACGAGGTCTGTCTGAACACTTCATGCGAGTTTTCAGCGTGATCTATGGGCGCAACCCTCCAAAACTCATTATTAGTCGTAGCACAAGAGTTATCTCGAATGTTCAAATGATTATCTCTATATTTAAGCGCCAAACGTGCTCTTTTTCTCTTCTTATTCTCTTCGTCTTTGCTCCATCTCTCCTTTTCTTCTGATACTTTTAGTCTGAAACACAGTAGCTCGTGTTGCTGCGGAGCTGTAGTGTACTTACTGTGAGTTACCCTGAACAAAAGCATCAACAATGTAATTTTCCAGTGCAGATGCTGACCTTGAGTGATATCTCTCGCTGGCCCAGATAGAAGAGGGCTCGACATGTAGCAGAAACAATAGTCAATTGATTTGGCTGAACTGAAATATTTGGATTTGTGTCAGTTTTCATGTGGTATTTCTATCGTTTCATCAGCTTTGTTACTCTGTCGCACTTGGATTTTCTCTGTCTTTTTCCTTCTTGGCTGTTCATTTCACGCTGCTAGTGTCCTTTTCTGCAGAGCAACTACAGTTAGAGTAGTGCTCATAAAACATGACTTGCAATTTGTTTTCCTTTACTTTGTTCAAGCCGTGCTGAGATTGGAAGTGCAAAGTAGAGTCTGGGACTGTGTCCTGTATTGATAACAATGAGGGCGTGTTGTAGGATCTTCTATGACACTCAAAGAAGCGGAAGAGCTTTGATATTTTACTTATCAAAGCAGCTTCAGTACATTGATAGTGCCATTCATTTAGCATGCGGTGCATATGCTGCACTATCACCACTGTATGGCATGACAGCCCATCAGCCCATTGTTTTATTATAAGGGAGTGATAAAACCCCTTACTCTGCACCTTTAGGCCCTTTTAGCTTTTTAACTCTCATTAATGCAACGTTTATGCAAAAAACAATTCAAATTCAAATTTTACGTTATATATTTCAACCCATTCTTAATTTTCAAATTAAAAGTAGCGAATCAATACAACTTCAAGATTAAAGGCTTAATTGGGTAAGAGCAAACGTGCGCACGTGTCAGGAACTTCATTTTTATACTTCCCTTACTCACTTCAGAAATGACAGAGCTGGAAAACTAGAAGAACTACACCCAGTAATCAGCTTGGTCAGTATTTCCATGAACCAATCTGGGTCTGTTTTGATATTTTCAAATTGTTATAACTTCACTTTCAGTCTGAGTCTTCCCTGGTCTCTTCCAGTAAAAGGTTCATATAGTACAGGATGAAACCATTTTAAACTGTTACAAATTAACAGATGTATAAATATATAATAATAATAATAATTAGATATAAACACACGTGTGTATAAATAGGTTGACTGAAAAGTAAAGATGCAGTGAGATGTTATTATAAACTCTATATTCTCTTCTTTTCACCTTTGCAGACGGCTTGCACTTTTGGCTGTCGGTGGTGTTTGGGACATTCTTGTAAAGGGAAAACATGCAGACTCCAACACGAGGACGCAATGTTCAGTTCTAACCCACAAAAAAATATTCCCAGGTTCCATTGCTTTGTCACTCTGGATACAGCTTGAAAAGAGGCTGTAAAGAAGAAAATGTAGTAAACAGACGGTGGCCTTGCTGAGGGGAGATTACATGCTCAAAAAAAAAAAAAAAGTTGCTAAACGCCGGTCAACACAGGACCAGAGGAATTTGGCACAATTTCATCTGTCGGGAGGGTACATGTAAGAAATGCACTGCTATGATGACAATTAATAATAAAACTAACATCGGGTGCCACAAAACACTGACTTCACAAATACCTAGTCTCAGCAATGCAAGCATGGTTATTTTAAGACTCTTCATATCAGAATATACGATGACGATGCATTGTAAACATTTATGACTTTGATTTTACAAGCTAAACCAAAACAACACTTGAGATGGTGTAACTCCTTACATTTTTATTAGAAACAATTAATTTTAGAACAATCTAGGATCGTCTAAGAAAAACTATGCAATTTTACATCATAAAAGACTATCAAAAAGGACACTTTAGATTATCTATTAAGATAACTTTTTTGCTTTTTAAAGCAAAAATATTGTATAAAGTAACCATAAAAAGAAGAAGCACATAAAACAAGCAGCACATTTTCATTTTTAAAAATGTAATAAGATGGCTTAGTATATCGTTTTCAGAGGTTTGTTGTTTTTTTTCCACACTGGAGAGGAGCTGAGGATTTGCATATTTGGAGACTTCATTTAGGTGTGATGGTTTGGCTGCACAATCATCTACAACCATGTTTTAATAAAATGAACTGTAAAAGTACAAACTGTATCTGGAAAAGGAATGGAAATGCTAACATTTTACAAACTCTTGCCATTGTAGCATATTTATCAGTGTAAATCTGCTGCAATCAGTGTAAATGATAAATGTAACATTTTATGACTTTCTACTTTGCCTAAGCTACGTTTGAAACCATACAAAATCATACAATGTGTGGTGTTTGCCTTGGCATGAAATGGCCCTGAGAAAAGACATGAAGACACACAGCTTTCGGTATTCCTCTCTCAGAAGGATTCGTTATCCGACTGCCCTCCCAGACCGCTCAGAGACCTGATCTGCTGCAGAATCTCCTTCCCAGGATAGATGCCCTCGTCAGACCCCTCTGACCCCGACCGGCCCTCTGTCACTAGTCTCCCTCGTTCCCTTTTCTTTGACCCTGCTGACCTCACTGACTCTGCTCTGTCACTTATAACCTCACTAACACTTGATTTTGCAGACAGTCCACCGTGAGACCCGTTGCTATGGGAGGCATCGCTGTTAGCATAACTGTTGTTGAAGCTGTATCTATGGGAACTGTTGCTCTGATGGGAATTACTCCGCAGAGAGTAGCTGTTGCTCTTAGCATGGCTTGGTTGTGTCTGAAAAGTTTTACCAAAGGAAAGCCCTTCAAAAGAGTTTTGGCTACCTAAACTGCACTCAGAGCCTGACTCGTGTGTAACGGGCTTGGAATATTGATCTGGATCCCCTCCTCCACCAACTTCAGGGACTACTGCAGATCCAGCAGCCTGAGTTAAAGTCACATCTAGCCGCCTGTGTCCACGCAGGGGCTCCCTGAAAGCAGACGGAGATGTGAGATTGAAGATTTCAGCCTGGCCAGTAGGGGGAGCAGAGGGTGCACTGCTAACCTACAAAATGAAGTAGAAAGCAAACAAACACACGGCTGATTAAACCTCATCTGATAGACATGTAGGGTTAAAATTAGACAACAATTATCTATTTCTAGCCAAGACTTGACCCTGAAACATACTCACATCACGCCTGCCAAGGCCAAACACTTCCCAGACCAAACAGCGGTTCTAAAACTTTTTACACATACACATAGGCCTACCCTATTCAGGTACACACAGTTCACACCTGAGGCAAATGGATTTCTTCAAAGAATATTATTTGCTGTTGACTGTTGTCAGCCACAGCCACACTGTACAAATGGGTAGCACTAGAACAGGTACTCTGTGTTTGGTTGTAAGATGCTGTTTGCGATGCAATGGTTTCATGCATTCGTTACTAGGAACTAGAGGTCGACTGACTGGATTTTTAAAGGCAGATATACTAACCAGAGTTTGGAGCAGGAAATACCTACTAGCTGATTAATTGGCTGTTATCAAATGCCCTCCATCCTTTCCCCCCCAAAAAATTTGACACAGCCAGAAATGAACTATGTTTGACTATAAAAAAAAATCTGGGTGGAACTGATTTTAGTTTTTTGAGCAACTCCAACAACAACAACCACGTTTTGCCAGTATTGATAGTTTGTAAAACGTCCTATCAGTACAATTAATAGATTTATCTCTATAAGGAATGTTAGCAACATTGCAGCCTGGGCTCCTCTTCATTCCTGCTTCAGCTGAACCCAAATTTGACAGAAAGTCTTATTTCACTACTGTTGCTGTCTGAGAAGGTGCTGTGGAGACGTCAGTGGCACTGATGAAGTAGCAACTATCACTGGTGCTCGGTTCACTGTTGATCTGATCCACACTTCACGTCACCAATAGATCCCATTTGGTGCCATGATTGCAGTGTTTCTGAACCAATATTTTAGCTACCTCTGCTTAGTAACTTGCAATCACAGTGTAGTTTGTGACACTTAATACTTGCAATAGTAAATTAGATAGTAACTTGTAAACAGGCTGATATCGAAACAAAAATATGGTAAAGGTAAAACTTATTCTAAAACCCATCCCAGTGATCTCTAGGGAAATGTATTCTCAGTCACAGTAGTGTTTTGCTAGTGTTATGTGTTTTTAAATTAATTTTCCATCATTTAAAAAAATATATGTTTTGGAGATTCCACTAATATCACCAGTGGTACTCATACCAGTCTGAGAACCATGGTCGCAGAATGTCCTTATGACTAGAGGTGAAAAAAATTATCATATTGAAATTCTTTTAACAGATATTGCAATTGCGACACAAGTTCAGTGGGAATTGTAATTTCTGCATTTCATTTTCACTGGGGAAAAAAAAATTAAAATGTGACTTTTGCTGGAGTGTGTACCAAACAAACACGTTCCCTTACATCTGGAGAGTATGATTTGTAAGCCAGGGCATCTCTGTAGCACCACTATGCTTCATTTATAACGTTTTGTTACGACACATTTTACCTTTATGGAAAAAAAACAAACAAACAAAGCAGATCCTGCGATTTGGACGTTGCACTATTTATTTTGATTAACTGTTCAGCCCTACTTACCACAACTGAAGCATCCGTCTTTGCCCGAACATCCCTGTGCTGGTCTACGTTTTTAGTCGCAGCATCCAGAGGTCCTATTGTAGAGGAGAGCTGGGGTCTACCAAGAGGTTGAAAATCTGACTTATCAATTCCAGCCATCGAAGCCAGCTGACCTAGGCTAGAAAAAACAAAGAAATGTAATGAACCTAAGAAAGGTTCAGAGCTGGCAGATGTATTCATACGTTACTGATGTAGAGCAGGAATATGAGATTTTGAATGAGTGAATGTTTGCTGATGACTTCAAAATATAATCATATTTACTAATTCATGATGAGAATGTGTACAACTGGGGAAAAAGATTGCATGATTAAAAACAAAACAAGACAAAATAAAATAATGGGAATCATGAGAAATGAGTTACAATAAAACAAAGTGTCAAAACAAAGCCAAACTGCGAGAAACTGACTTTTTGAAGGGTGGTTTTCTAGTTGCAGAAAATCCCAGGAGTGCATATTGCAGAGGATGTAAGGTAAATAAAGGTAATAAAGTTTGCAACAAAGTTCAACTGCGGTCATATACAAGAACAACACTGGGTGGATTTTGGCCAACTTGTATTGAACGTTGTTTAATCAGCATCCTTTAATCAGTGTCCTTGAGTATGAATAAAGTACAGAATGGGAGGAATTAAAAAGACATTAAGATAAGGAATGTATGACGGTGGAAAAACAAACAGGTGACAACCCAAACAAACAAATCTCTCACAGTGAAACTCACAGTCAGAATGAAAGTCTCTTCACTTGGGCTTGGCACCAGGCTACAAAAACCAGAACTCACCAAACCCAAAACAAACAGACCATTGTCAGAA
>JAPQRN010000027.1:21070257-21096776 GCA_037367275.1 Coranthus polyacanthus | reverse complement strand
TTTGCATTTTTTTTAAACACCTGTAATTAAAGTGTATAGCCATGTTTCCATCAACATGTTTTAAGTGCATTTTGATCAATTGCATTAGAAGAAACGTTAATGGAAATAGCAAAATTAAACAAAAAAAAAACTCATTCTCATCCATGAAAAAATATGACGCCCATTTTAGATGGAAAAGGGCAGCGGAGTGCTACTATTTGTTTATTACAGCCATGTGTAATGCAACCTGTACCACTGCCTTCTGACGACTGGTTTATTTGCTCCAAACCAGTTGATAGAAATGTCCCTAATTTACGTATACCTTTTTCTTTTTCACTTGACAGTTTTATGGAAATGAAACTTACGAGACAGTTTTCCTCCCATTATGTCTTACAGGGGACGTTGGATGTGAAGCCGTCTCCACACAGTATGGTTCATATTGTAGAAAAGCCTGACTTGGATTCCAGTAAAGAAATGCTTGTTGTCATTCCCGAAGAAGACGAGGATGAAGAGGGGCAGGCGATCGGCGACGAGCCGGTCGACACAGATGAACCGACGTCGCTACGCTACTACAACCAAGTGGTGGACGACCGGCCCATAAGACCGCGTTACCCAGACTCCTCTGCTTCCTCTGCATCGTCTTTGGATTCTGGTCGCACCGATGTGACTTACACCGGGATTCAGACATCAGGGTCTTCATTGGTCTTCCAGCTGGATCCACAGGGCTCCTCTGGGAACCACCAACCCCAGGCTGGTGCGTTCGTCAGCTGCGGAGGTGAAGGAGGGGGTTATCGACCCCAGATGCAGTCTCAACCCCAAAGTGATGACCTGGGCCTCGCGCTGCCTGAGTCTTTCACAGAGCCTGAGGCTGCCAGTTCTGGTGGCTACAGGCCTCAGGGTTCCTGGCATTTGGACTCCCCTGGGGAGGCTGAGGAACGTGGAAGCCTGGCCCCGTCGCTAGGATCCCCCACCTCCATTGCTTCCACACAGTTCCTCCTTCCAGACGGCTGTTCAGAGGAACAAGCAGAGGAGAAACGTCAGACATCATCATCATCATCTGCAGCAACTTGGTTCACCAACCTGCTGTCGTCTACAAAACCATGATGTCATGTTTGACTTCATGCAGCCAGGCCAGGGGGTCGCACGGTCTGTAGCAGTACATTCTTACAGTTGCACTTTGACAGCAGATTAATTATGCAGTTTAACGTTGCAAGTGTATTCCAAACACACAGAAGTACATTAAAACATCAGATAAAGGTAAGCTAGTTTTACAGAATAATTTTCATGCAGATATCACATCAAAATCTGTTATACATATGTCTAAAAATATGTAGTTTGGCCATTCTGTCACATTTAATGCACCCTCTGGCAACCTGATGGTCTCTTCACTGTCTATTCTGTGACTCCCTGTAATGGGCATTTATATGGCATGTCCTGTGTTTCATTTGATTATATCTATTTTTTAGGTTGAATTTTAGATGTTTTTATTTTTTGTGAACTTCACTACACTACAGAAGAAACCTGTAGAAGATTCAGACAACTGCACAATAAGATAGTTGACATTGTTGGAAGAACACTACAAAGGTTCGGTTAAGCCCAGTTCAGACCAAAGGTACGAAGAGACAAAACTGTTTTAGAACGTTGCCAGTAAAGCTTGCAGCGAGTTGAGTGACTCAGTCAAATTGCTAGTGGCTGGTTTTAGAATATAGCGCTATATAGTGCGTGTTTTTCTCAGTATTTCTGGACTGTAGCTCACCTGTTACCACAAAATGCAGCTGTTCCCCCGGTATAATCCTGTCCTCATAGTTCGTGTTGGCACTAACTCCACTGAACAACAGAACTACTCCAGGAATAGACAGGAGAAATTCTCAACCCCTTTTTTTTTATTGTCTTTGCCGTTTCAAAACATGAAACGTAGCTGTAGTAAGTAACTCGCTATCACTATCTTCATTCATATTTAAAGACACTACAAAGTATATCCGGCCACAAAAAAGCATGAAACAGTACGCCGTCTCATCTCGTCCCTTGCAAGTTTTCAGCTCATCTCGTTGCAAATCTTTGGTGTGAACCGGGCTTTACTGTGGAGAGCTAAAGAGACAGAAAATGTTACACTCACAATGTAAACTGCTGTTCCTGTTTTGGGATGATCTCGTCTCTTTTAAGACAGCTAATGAGCTACTGAAAGGAATAAAGCATTCGGCTGTAGATGTGATATATTTTACAGGTTTATAAGAGGGCACTGTTCTGGATCAGTATCCACGTAGCTGCCATTCTCTCACAGATCTAATCTATTTTTCACAAACGACTGTCTGAACATTGAGCTGTTAATTGAAAGACGTGCTTACGATAGAGGACAAGCTCATTATTTTACACAGATACAGGAGTGGTGCTTTCCTAATGGTCTGGAATCGAGTGATGAACCTGGTGGTTATCCACTGATATATAAGCTACAACATGAACACAAACTGATGTAATGCAATGACTTTGTTTTTGTTGCTTTGTCTTCCTTAAACCGTTAAGTTGGTTTTTTTTTTTGGTTTTTTTTTTTTTTTCAAAGCCAGGCCAGTGTCAGTTTTTTTAACCTTGTTACATGTGGTGCACTATCCTTTAGTGGTGTGCTGCGAACCTTTCCACTACATTGATGATGGTAGAATAATGCAAAATAACTTTGATGGGTAATTACAACGTTTAATTTACCTTGATAAATGTAATGCTTCCAGTTACTTGCACCATATCACCTTTCACACACTGCCTTTTCTCTAAATGTTTATGTGTAATGTAAAAAAAATAGTGTATAGTAGAAATGCCGTTCAAAACTGAATATAATTACGTGTGAGACATTGAGATTCTCCTGGCATTAATGTACAAAGGATGTCAGCTGTAATCGGTTCTATTAAGTGCTGAATTTTCTGTTACATTATAAATGTCATGATGTTACCCTCAGCCCCCTATTTGTAAGGATGTGAAGAATTCTTTTATTTTGCTGTTATATTTTTAAGTCAGGAGAGCTGGCAGGTTTTGCATTTCATGGCTTGGAAGTTTGTTTACTTTAGCGAAAGCCAAGTGTACGCTAAATTTTGAAGGTTTTCAGAAAATGTGACTAAGTATCATTATTAACAAATCATACGTGTAATTTGTGTCGGAAAAAGGGACCAAGGGGAAAGCGTATATTGATAAATGATTGAAATGTTCCAAAAATGCTCTTATTTAGCGTCAGAGATGACAATGTGGGGAAATGTTCGCCTGACATCACTTAGGCGTCCCTAATGGTGTCAAACACAGGCCACTAATCGCCTAAGAACACGTCACATACCCCATTTACTCTCCACCCATGTGTGCACAGTGGGTGTAGCAGATGCCCCGTTGAGATCGGTTTCCTGATTAAGCTAAGATTATTCTTTGAAACTCTAATCCAGTGGTTATGAGGACTTATCAGTTTCTTTCATTTTGCAAAATTGGGGCCCTGGCTTGTCTGACTTTCAGCCTGCGGCCTGTCGTTACTCAGTGCCTCCAGCCAACAAGCTTTAAGTAAAACTACTGTGATGTGAATTATGACTTAGACTAACTATAATGGATGGCTTCAGTGATCAGCTGATAACAGGCAGGCAGTCGTCTTTGACTACTGAAAAAAGTGTATTTCCCGTTCGTCTCTGTTGGGACTCGTAACGCTGATCTTCACTTTATTCATGAGAAAAACTGGATGAGTTAAATGTAATACAGGTCCACAACAGGTAACTTAGATAATAATACAAGACCAGTGATCACGTTGAGGCAGTATCAAAGGGTGGATATAGTCCTGAGTATTTAAATATGGCTGCAGATTGTTTTCCTTTGAAGCCTGCTTCCTCAGACAAGCAGGCCTTTGAAGACTTATGTATGAACGCTATGTGTTACATGCTTTTATGTTGATTTGGATCAACAAAGTGGCACCTTTTTTTTAATTTTGTTCAAATCTTTGTTTTTATATGACTAATTGTACATAAATATAATTTTCTTTCATTTGTATCCTTATAATAAGAGGCTTATTGTATTGTATTTAAAAACATATTCCCTATACTACAACTGGCAGAACTAATGTAAACTAACTTTTGTAGTTTCCCGAGAAAATAAAGACAAGTGATTTTTAATGTCACGTGAAGCGTAGAAGCATCACACTTTGATTGTATGTTTGTTGTATGCTTACACAAGAAAACATATGAAGTGTCTCTGAAAAATCATATAAGCAGAATTAGAATTGTGATCTTGTCTTCTAGTTAGTCTGCTTTACATTGCTATCTTATCACAGCAGTATCACTTTGCCATACACATGGAAGTAGGGCCAGAGGATTCACCAAGCAGATTTAAGTATCAAATTATGACATTTACTTTTGTCATTCAGTCCATTACATGTTTCTATTGTCCATCGACATTGTTAATTATAGAAAATTTTGATTTTTTTTGTTTGTTTTTTTTGTTTTGTTCATACAGCATACTTTTCTTCTCTGGCCCCTAGATATTTAGCAAAATCGATGCATGCTGTGTAAAATATTACTACAAGTGGCTTGGAATATCTTTTAAAACTCATGTTTATGTTACCTTATGGCTTTAAACACTAACAGTGACTAATGTTGTGCATGACAACATGGAAAGGCTTTCATTGATGAAAAGGCTTTAAAGATCATATTTTGGAGACTATTTTAGTATTGATGGAATGACAAGAGACATTGGATTGCTCCAGAGTGAATAAATAAATGTTAACACTAATATCGCAAACGGAAATGCCACTTGTTTAATGCAATAAAGTTATTTGTCTGACCAACTGTCGGGTGTTTTTATTTTTTTAAAGCTAATATTTGCACTGTCTTAGTACCAGCTGTTATCAAGCGCTCTACGGCATTCAAGTGTTGATTTTTCACTCCAATAAACTGGAGTTATTCTCCTTGGCTCGCTCATTAGTGGAGGACATCTGCAGTCAAGTGTTGCTAAAAATACCGATTCCCGGCTGACCAACTGAGTGTGAAACTCAACAGGTTCTGGATCAGTTTCTAGTGATTTCAAATCTAGTGTTTTCTCTTGGATGCAGAAATACAAAACCGATCCAGGGCCAGCTGGCCCGCCCATTCCAGCGTACGTGCAATCTGTTGATGTGTCACTATGACAACGATGCACCGCGTGATTTCCATTTTGCGTTTGTGTATTTGCAATTATCAGGTAGCTAAAAGGCGTACTTTTAGCGAACAGCTTGTGTAACGTTACTGTCAGGCTGCATATTGAGTTAGTTTGCATTATTTAGGAGAGAAAGGAGATGTCGGATATATTGTGCCGGTGGCTAAATGAGGAGCTCCGGCTGTCACAAGTCGTTGGTAAGTGTAACTACTACTAACTACTAGTTAGCTAACTTACAGCGGAGCTCGCCGCCTACTAGCAACTTGTAAATTATGGACACGCTGATTTTGCTTTGTAGTTCCATCTGTGGCTACTATTAAAAAGCTAATGATTAGTGACAGCCGGTTAGAATTACATTTAGAATTACAATTTTATATTATGTACTGTATTATGTTGTACCCAGAGAGGCAATTGGTTGTGCAATAGCAGCAATAACGCATCATTACTTACACACAGTCACACACAACACAATATGACAATAAATAGAACAGAAAGACGGGCGACGTGCCGTGTTAAGATAGGAAAAAGAATCAAATGAACAACTTAATTGAAAGTTTAATCCTCGTATGGTATTCGGGTCAAATTGGCCCGTTTCAATTTTTTACAAAAAGAAGTATACAGGGTACAAGTACACACTTTTTCTACCTGAAACTCCATGGCTTTAGCTTATTTTCTGGGATAACCATGTACAAAAAAATAAACACAAATTTGAGCACACATGCTACTGTAACCCACACATTTACATCTTTCTTATGGTCTTCAGGTCAGTTTGACACAGAGACACATGAACACACACACAGATAATGTTACATTATTGTTATAATCTAAACACAGAAAAGCTGTTTGATCTCACTCTTTACCCTCTGTCATGTGTCCACCTTCAAACCCCTTGTTTACAATGTTATACATCATTTTCTCACACTATAAGCCTCAGGGGGTGGAACAAACGAGATAAAAGAGATACAGAGATATGACCTATTTTTGACCCAAGGTATACCAGAGTATTTCAAAAGTAAAGACAACACAAGGGTTAAAAGAAAAACATTATATATATAAATATATATTTCTTGCTGTTATCGTCCTATTAATACAGACCAGAGTTATTATTGAGTTTTCTGTTATACGCAATTGAAACTTGACACAGAGCACGAGTAACCTGTAAAAATCTGCATAGTTGTAACGTAAATATTTTTATAACATGCTTTTCCCAACAGTTCGTTTTCAGTGTCACGTCAAATGTCAATGTTTGTATGATTTGCTGTTTGTACTGTATAATTGATGTTGCAGTTACGCTTAATTAACCTTGTGTGGATGTTTACAGAGCCAAAGACCTTTGCCAAAGATTTCTCCAGCGGTTACCTAATTGGGGAGGTCCTGCATAAATATCAGCTGCAGAACGATTTTAATTTGTTCATGAAAAAAGAGTAAGTTGCCCTCGCTGAACTTCTTTTTACTCTTTGTTACTGCACCTCCTAACCAAGTGACTTGCAGAGATGGGATAAATACTCAGATTCTTTACTTAAGAAGAAATAAAAATACCACAGAGATAGGCCTACTCCTGAATTCAAACTGCCACTTAAGTACAGAAGTATCATCAGCAAAATATACTTTGAAGTATCGAAAGTAAAGTACTCATTATGCAGAATAACTCCTTTCCAATAATTACAGAATATTCTAATATTCCAATTTTCAGTTTAATGTTGTAGTTTGTCAGTGTCAAGCCAATTTTAGATACTTTGAATACTACTGAGTATATAGTAGTGGTACTATATCATATCATAAGCATATTATGTGTTTTTTATGTGACAAGTAACTCTTAGGTGTCAGAAACGTAGTGCAGTAAAAACTACACTTCCCTCTGAAACGTAATGGAGAAGCAGTAACATAAACGGGAAATGCCTACAGTAAGTAAAGTACAAGTATGTTCATAAGTATTGTTCATTTTCTCATAGCACCTCCATCTCCAAAGTGAACAACTTCACCCGCCTTGAGCCTACTCTCCAGCTACTGGGGATCGCATTTGACGCGACCACAGCCCAGGGATTGATGGATGAGAAGCAGGGGGTTGCCACACAAATCCTTTACCAGCTCTATTTGTCACTTGAAAAGAAGAAAAAAGCAGAAATCAGTGGGAGTGTAATGGATATCATGCAGCCTGCAGCCACTACTGGCCTGCGCAAGAAAGAGCATGAGATCTACTGTGATGTAAGGGGATGAGTGTTTGTGTGTCTCTATTCTTTAAAAATGAAGAAAGGCAATGTTGACTGTCTAGTCTCTCCTAGACCAATTAACCAGTTAAACAAGATATTTATAGGCTTTACCGTTGACTCTACACTTTTGACTGATGATGATTTTTGATCAGTACAAATACTTGTTTCAGTATTATTTTGACATAACACATCCAGGTTTTCCTTGGCTCATGAGGTACCATCCTGATCGCGTGTGCTGTGCCTTCAACTGGTTCAAGGAAATACCATTACAAGCAAGATATTTTAGGAGTTCTAATAATTATATGGTTGAAAAAAATGACTGTTATCACGTTAAAAAAGTATGGTAACTTCATTTAGTAAGCAAAAATCTGGTAATATATGATTACTATATTTATTAATATATGCTCACAGATTTACAAATTATCTTGTCATTTCCCTGCCTATACTTTAGACGGACAGCATCATTTATTGGAGGTCTTGACGAAAAAATTGATTAAGTGCTACAACATTGGCATAATGTTGCAATTGCACTTACAAATGACAGAAATCCACTGAGTGTAGCACTTGTTTGAAAAGGCACTAATCTGAGTTTTTTTCAAGAGCTGGAGGTGGCCACCTCGCAAATCTCTATACAGGAAAAACCCAATCAATATCTACTAAAAATAAGATTTTTCCAGCGTGTTATTGTTTGTCTTTTTCAGCAGCTGCACAAGATGGTAAAATGCGAAGCAGAACTGAAGCTTCCGGAAATCGGTCAGCACTATGATGAGAAACACCAACAGGTGATGAACAGGTCTGTGATGGCCCATCCTGTAAAGCAGCAGAAACAACTCAAAGTCCAAGATGAGAAGAGAGTGAGGAATACTGAGAAGGTACTGGTGGTCACAGCTTGTAAAACACAGTATTGAGTAATATATTGAATCATTTAAGATCAAAACATATGACCATATATTGACATTTGATGTCATATTATTTACATACTACACAGTATCATACACCATATAATTTGGTGTTCAGTACAGTTCATTCTGCACAGCTGCTTCATTACAGAATAAAGGAGGTTTATCCTACCTACGGTGTTAACCTTAGAGAGCTGTATGTGTATGTTGAAGCTGCAGGTGTGTCATCAGAAGCCCAATGACCTCATGCCTCGTAATCAGACCACTCTTGTCCAGGTGCCCAAACCACCTCCAAGATCTTCACTGTTTAACCTTGAGAAGAAACAACAGCAACAACGACAGCAGCGCAAACAACAACAAGCACAGGTCTGACCCAGATCAAATAAAATGTGTTGCTAGAATCTCAGTTTAGAATTGCCCAGCCAGGGTCATCTAATTACATCACAGCACAAATTATACATTAATACATCCTTGGCTATTGTTATACAACGCATTTGATATAAACCATGACTTATTTGTTGAGCGTGTGTCAAAACAAACTTCATTCGACAACCATACTGTGTATATTCTTGTAATTTGTTCATTTTTGTTCATGCAGGCGGTCCAGAATGAAATAGCCCAGTTTGAGACAAACAGAAAGAAACTGGCTACTTCTCCTTTTGCTTACTCTTTAAGGTGTGAGAAAAGAAATCAGCTTTTCCTATATGCAGGTTTTGTTACATAAATCCATATACTGTATTGTTTATATTAAAACGTTTTACCACTAACTTTGATATTTATCATTTTGCATTTAATATTGCATGAAAACAGTGTCTTAGGATTTTGAACCAAAGTTTGTTTTTCAACCTAGTCGTTCACTTTTCCCTGGAGACTTTCCCCTTGGGGGCAGTAACCAAACCTGTGAGGTTCCTGAAATTCAAGCAAAGCCACAACTACAGTCCAATAGCCAGTACATCCAGGAGATCAGACAAAGGCTGCAGGAGAATGCACTGGCTCGTGAGCAGAGAGAGAAAAGAGTAGACAGATTCATTGTGGAGCAACTCAAAGCCTGTGAAGCTGAGGAGGTGATGTTTCATGGAATAGATGCACACACTCTAATGTTATAATAAATACCCATCAATGTCCATCCCTGAAATACTCATCATTAATGTATAATAATTCATCCGTTTGTTTTTGTTATGAAAAAGATAACTTTCTAATATCCCATTATCTCAAATTCCACACCTTCTGTTGTGTCACTAGTTTAAACACAAAGTCTATCTGCTGATCTGTCACCTTTTGTACCCTTTACAGGACGCAAAACGTGACGAGTATCTGGTGAAGCGTTTGACTCGTCAGACGAAGGAGGAGAAGCGCTTGGTAGCGCATCTCCTACAGATACGCAAAGAGAAAGAGCTGATAGTGAAGAACAGGCTGTTCAGAGAGCAGCAGATCCAGCAGCGTAGAGAGACGGACTTCCAGGAAGCTCTGGAGAGGGAGGCGGTGAGATAGGATGACAGTTGAAGAAGAATAATCCTCTCTGTCCTCACTTTATATTAGGTTGTATTAGTAATAATATGTGCACTGTTGTTTTCAAAAGGAGAATATAAGGCACAGAGAGACCATGGCATACTTGGCTAAATGATTATTGCCATGATATGGCATCGTTTCAGTGTTAAATATATAGTAATTTATAATAAATGTAAGTGTTGCAGTCCAGTTTTTGGTGTAGTCATGGTGCAGTCACATGTCAGTAACCAAATTTGTCTTTCTCTGTTTCTCTGTTTGGCTTTTTGCAATACCCAAACCCACCCCCTTGTGTTTTGCACAATAAATATCTTATTTAGGGCTTGTTTTTCACCTTCTTTGAGTACTTTAAGCAGTAGTGATTAGCAGGAACATTAATGGCATTTCATTTCCACTTATTCCATCTTTCTGACTGGAACCTGGCATAGGCTTTAGCTCGACAGGCTAAGTTGGACCGTGCTGAAGACATCAAAAAGGAGCGCGAATTCTGTAACAGGATTGCTGCTGAGCGTGTTCAGAAAAAATACGAGAAGCACTTTAAGAGCTGCAAGAACATTGTGGAGCAGATAGTGGACTTGGCCAACAAGGTTGGAGAGTATCGTCAGCTTACTGGGAAGTACGTAACAATAATCGATAATATAACCGAACCATGCATATATCTGGCTTCAAACATTACATACTGGCCTTTTAAACAATCATATGTACAACATGTTCTGTTCTTGAAACTGTGGCTTCTGTTGTGTCGCATTTTAATATTTTATTAAGAAGATTTTTTTTGTTTCTGTTTATTTATTTTAGCATTGATTATATCATTGATAAAAAAAACAAAAAACATTTGGAAGGTATCATAGGACAGTGTTAGCAAAATGAAATATTTGTTGCATGAAAATTGAAGTATTGCAGTGCAGTGCACATTCAGGTGCAAGTCATAAACCTGTGAATAAATTATCAATATTAAAAACTTCTTGTACGTCACACCAGAAGTCAAATAAAACCAGACGTTCAACCTATTGTCTGCTTATTATCATGATGAATACCACATTCCCAAAGATTCATCTTGAGCCCACACAACCCCAAACATATTCACTTTGTAACATCAATATTTTGTGCCCTGTGTAGCAAGGTTATACATCTATTCATGCTTTTACTCATGATCATAGATTAAACATTTATTCAAATACCGTTAAGTTGAATAATTAGATAGAAGAACATTTAGCACTGCAGAGATGAGTTACTTGTTTCAGTAAAAGAAGTAGCGCAAATGTTTTGTCAAGGTTTATGATAATCACTATTTAAACTAATCAACTTGGATCATGTTTGGTTTTTTGAATCCAATGTCTGTGCTGTGTCGTGTCCAGTCTGATTCCAGAAAAACAGATGAGAGAGTGGAAGGAATTGCTGTTCAGTGGTCTGCCTCTCTATGAGCCGATAGAAACGGAGGGCCAGCAGTCGGGGTTTGAGTTCTCTACTGCACTAGATCCTGTAGAGCTTAAGAAGCAGGAGATACTCAACAACCAGGACTATGATGAATACACTGTGAGTTTAAAATACAGCCTGCGGTGTGTTTCAATCATGTCTGTACAACTACAGGGTGTGCGCTCACACACTTACATGTAGCTGTATGTGCATGAATGTGGATTTCCCTTCCAATATAAAATCAACCCACGTTTTTGATATTGAAAAACATTATGTTTCATTCGTTCCTGATCTTGAAGCTCTGAACTGTGCCTTGAAGATCCTCCTTGTCTTAGCCAGACATTATTTTTATCAGAACATGGTAGGTGAGTGGGTGTGGCCAGAGGAAGCAGGAGAGACCCAGTTACCGCCGACTAACAACAACATTCTTGGACATGTGGTTGTGCGACTAAAGAACATTGTGCATCCACCCACCGTCAAGACCTCCAAACCTTCATTTCCTCACTTTACCCTCAAGGCCTGTGTGCTGGGCAAGTTTTGCACCGGGAAGACCACCTGCCTGGCCAAGATAGCAGAAGGTACATAGCATGTAATCTAAATACAGACCACAATGCACCGTAAACACCAAACATGCAAAGTAATAAATAACTGTACTGGTAATAAGGCTCCACGGGAACTTGGTTTGTGACTTTCTGATTCTCTGCTCCAGCCCATGGAATTTATGTTTTATCAGTTGACACACTGCTTAAGGAGGCAATAAAAGCATATCAGACTGGAGAAGAAGTAAGTCAAATACAATATTGGAGAAATGTATCTGCTTTACATTTTCTTATTTTAACCTAGAATATTATATAATACTTAGGCATTCAGAGCATTTCCCGTTAGTTACTGCAGATAAGAAATGAAAAATGTATGAACATGTTTTGAATGATCTAAACTCAGAGCTGTGCCATTGAGGACCAAAACAAAACAACCCTTTTTAAAAATGTTTTCAGGTCACAGAGCAGCAAGGACAAAAAGACAGTAAGAAACAGCTCCTGTCTTCCTCTTCACTTAAATCTGGTGAGTTACCGAAAACAATATGATTCTATTCTGTGCTATTATAGTTTATTAAAATGAAAGATTTGACTTATGCGGGGCAGTTTTTGATAGAAGTGATGCTGTGATCTGTATCATATCATATCGTATTTCTTTTTTTCAGATCTTGACCTTCAGGGAGAAATTAGTGACACCAAAGTTCAGGTTGTCAAGATGAATGCCGTATTTATTATTTTTAGGCTTCAGTTTGTATTTCTTATATACAATAAAAATATTACGTTAGTAGTAAATTTGCTTTCGGATTAAAACCTGTATCAACCTAATATCTATCACCATAACCATAAAAACACTAGATAATAACAGTAAGAATTAAATACTGGCTGTGTGTCATGTCAGTGTACCTCATCCAAATTGCTTACATGTGTCTCTTAGTTGTCTACTCGGGCCATGCAAGGAGCCGCTGCTGACAAAGAGATGAGGGCAGGCAAGGCCGTCTCTAAAGAACTGCTGGTGGATATTATAGTAGAAGCTATCAAGTAAGCACATAAACTCTGTCACTGAAATCATTCATGGGTATTTTTTAGACTATTGGATTCTTACTCATGGTACAAAAAACATCTTGCAGATAAATCTCAATTGTTGCAGAACCACTTTTATATAAGTGTGGACAAAACAAACCAGCGAAATATTTGTTTTACCTCTTGTACCAGGCAGGTCCCAGCTAACTCAGGTTGGATCCTGGATGGCTTTCCAGTGGACATCACCCAGGCTTACCTCCTAGAGAAAGCCCTCGGTGGGGCTGCAGAAGTAGAAAATGAAGTTAGAAGCAGCAGGACAAACCTCGCTGTAGATCCTGATCCCCCTAAACCGCCACCAACCCCGGCTCCTGCTCTGGATCTGGTGCTGCTGCTCGATATCCCTGACGAATGTGTCATCACACGTGCATACAGTCACGCACGTATGTCACACTGGTGGAAGTTTAATGCACCGTGTCTATGTGCACCCAAACATTTTCTGTGTTTTGGTATGCATACACAAATGACCAGTTAAATATCAAATGTCTCTGCGTAAATGCTTCTCTTGCTCTTAATATTGACACAGATACTGCTGCTGCTTCCAAGTCCGATCCCTCATACAAGACCCTGTACCTGGCACAGATTCCACAAAGGTAAAAAAAAAAAAGTTCAAAAAGGGCTGCTGAACTTGAATACATTATTACTACTGCTTTAACCCTGTGTCTCCTCTTCTGTCCCCTCTTCTCTCATTTATCACTGTTTAACCATAAAAGGATTACAACTTTTAAGGACACATGGCCAAAACTAGAGGAATGGTTTGGTAGGAAACAAAACATTCTGGTCCATGTTGATGCAGATGTAGAGGAGAAGGAGCTTTTCAGGAGAGTAGAGGCTGTCCTTCAGCAAATTATGAATCAACCAAAGGGAGGTAACTTGTAATCATTTTGGTATTCATTCATTGACAAGTAGACTTGGTTTTTTTTGTCTTTCAATAGTAAATGGTTGTGTTTACTGGAACAAACATCACGTCCTTTTTACTCACAATTTTCCAATGTACTTCTCATCAGTTCTTGCTGCTTCTTCTCCTGGAGATGTAGTGTTAAGCAGTGGAAATGCTGCAGACAGTGGGACGTCTCCAGAAACCTTCTCTTCAGTTTTACCACCACCTGCAGACCAAGCCCCAGCGCTCACGGAGTCTTATACCAGCCGTAATGAGGAAAAAGGTGAAAATGTGAAATCCCCCATAGACTTTCCTCAAGGTGACTTGATCCTTAGTCTGTAGATGTAGTCTGTAGATGACACTTTTTTGTCTGTATTTTTTTTTTTTTTTACAATTCACTCTGGCTATAAAAAAAATTGGCTGTAAAGAGCATATTTAAAAATGAAGTAAACATGAATATTGTATTTTTTAGCATGTTGTTCTATAAATATTATCATTGTGGATGTACTGACAAATATGATTATGATAAATGTTGACTTACTTCCTTAGTTTGTCTTTTTTATAATAGTGATTTATGTTTTAGTGTAAATTATTATTGTATTGGATTATTGTAAATAATTTATGTTTATATAACTATTTCACTTTGTAAAGCATGTTGTTGTTGCATGATGTTTTTTTCTTCTTGCTTACCTTAGGGCATGCTGGGGGGGCATCACCTAGGTCCATCTCCAATGAGGACTCTCAAGAGGCTTCAAAGAAGCCATCTGAATCTGCCTCTCCATACCCAGGCTCATCCAGCTTGGCCTATGTGGATGAACCTCTGCCTCCGGTAGGATACAACTTCTATTGTTCTATCTCTTTTTTCTTATTAGAATTGAGAGTACATTTAAGTTTCTTCCATCTTGAGAAATGTGGTTTTAGCATATTAGCAAAATTAAGATGCACTTACTAGAGGTTACCACAAGGTGGCCTTTCTAACATGATTAAGCCTCTGCACCAACAAAATGGTCCAGTGTCCACACTCACAGCCTCATGGACTCTGAAGTTTGTTCCTCTTCAATCCTTGATGGTTTAGGGGTGTCTCAGTGTCAGACTGTGAAGTGATTGAGGGTTTTTTCATAGACATTTTGAGTCCTTCATGGCCACTTTTTGTGAGCCTGCAGCCTGCAGCCTTCTGCAGACTTGTTCAAGGAAATTTCCCACAGTTCACAGTGTTGTCACATTAAACACAAGTTTACTAAGGGAAGGATTTAAAACAGTTTATCAAACAATATATCAGATCAGAGGAACGCATGGGTACGATTACACACCAATTCAGTAACCATTTATTTTATTTATACTTCATGCTATTTTTTTATCAATGACTGAATTGATTATTTATCAACTTAAACCCATATATGAAACATGTATTACCATGAATATTTTTCCAGCCTTAATTATTTTATTGTATTTAATTTTGAGGTATATGTCAATTGAACTTCCCTGAGGGGATTATAAAAAGTTCATCTCATCTCTTAGGTAACGTCACGTGACATGTAGCAAAATGTCGTCCCTTTCCTTTTTATTTCATACCTTTACAGCCTCTCGCACTCAATTACTGGCGCACTGACATCAGTACAGTCTCTTGAGTGTTTAGTGATCATGGTTTAGGGTGGAGATTGGGATTGGGCCTTTTTCTTACACTGGTTTTTGAGTCTGTTTCTCCTCTCCACCCTGCTGTTTGTCTTACCTTCTTTTTTCCCCTGTCTATCTCAATTAACAGGAGATCTCAGAGAACCTGTGCACACACTGGGACACAGTATGTGAGTCTTATGTGAACAACATAAAGGCTGTGTTGCAAGAGCTGCGCCCAGAAAGCACACGTATCACCCATCACCTATACAATCTCAGGTACCCATATATACTGTTGAGATGCATCCATGGTGCATCTCTATAAGAAGATCTGTTGGTCTGTTGGTTGGTCCCCAGTATGTTTAAAATGTGATATCTCAGGACCGGCTTGACAGAATCACAAAATTCAGCACAAATGTTCACTTCAAAAGTCGAGGTCTCTGTGACCTCGTATCTGTCCATTCTAATGAACGTGATATCTCAGGAATGTGTGAAGGAATTTCTTCAAATTGGACACAAACGTTCTCTTGGACTCAAGGACGAACTGATTCAATTTTGGTGGTCATTGTTGCTAATTAAATAAACTAAGGTCACTAAACTAAAAAGTCTGTTACTAAATGTAAGTTGATAGTAATTGAGAGAAATGCATAAACAGCTGATGATGCAAAGATATTGGACACATCTGATTGAACTTACGGTTCTTGTTTCCTGGTTGGTTGTTTTAAATGATATATTTGCAGAGAGGAGTTCAAGCATTACCTGGAGCGTCCAGACCTGAATCAAGAGTTAGTGTCTCAGTGGCAGAAAGATTTCAACAGCATCGCTGATGATATGAGAGATGACGAGGAAACCAAAGCAGAGCTACATCAGAGACTGGATGTAAGAAGAACTTATATTATAATACAATTAAGTCACTCTTAAACCGAAAATATTTAAGATCTGGATCTGTTGTTGCATATATATACACAGGACCTGCGTGAACGTTTGTGGGATATTAGTGATAAACGTAAGGAGGAAGACGAGCAAGAGCTGGCTGCTGTCATGGGGGATGGGTGGTTGGAGGATCACACCGCTCTCATCATTAACTACCACTCTATGCTCATGCAGGTTGGTTTTCAGGTTTAGTTTAAGTTGTGCAAAAATGTTAAATCTTTTTAGGTTATGTCCAGTCTTGCGTTAAGCTC
Source organism: Coranthus polyacanthus (assembly GCA_037367275.1). NCBI lineage: Eukaryota > Metazoa > Chordata > Actinopteri > Kurtiformes > Apogonidae > Coranthus > Coranthus polyacanthus. The sequence continues at coordinate 21,080,333 of JAPQRN010000027.1, read as the reverse complement.
ATGTTGAAGACTAGTATACAATCATACTCCTCTGAGTGTCCTTTGATTTACTAATGCCCTTTTCTCCCCTCTGTTTATGTGTGGAGTTTTGTGCTTTTCATTGTAAGTATGTCTTTGGTTATAAGTTAAGTATAATCTTTGTTCTTGTTCTTATTTTTTATACAATAGGCGGAGTTGGACCGATTCCAGGACACATTCTGTATTCTCAGGATCTACTATCTGAGCATGTGCAGACAGGTGCTGCCTGTGCCACTCGCCAACTTTGTCTGTATCCCTCTACTGGACACTCCAGACATGACAGTTCAGGAAGAGAGGCAAGATTTACAATATAAACAGAAACTAACAACTTTATTACAAGATAATGCAAATAATGACAAATCTCTGAAGAAGTTCTAAAGGGCGCATGCAAGTGACAGCTTGATTTTGTCACACTAGTAACGAGGCAGCAGCCATGAAGTCACACAACCAGATGAATGACAGAGGGGAAGACACGAAAACTTTGTAAGTGATAACCAGTATTACACACAATGTCTCTTTACAGTTTTCTGCCATCTGTTTGATTAATGAAACTGATGTCATGTCACACACAAATATAAATGCATGTAAACAATTTCCTACAATTCTGCCAAATCCCTGTCACCCCCAGACAGCCAGCGTTCGCCAAGGGGCAGACAGAACCTGTTGTGGTAATTTCAGATCAAATGTTTTGTCTTCATGTACAGTAAATTTTAGTCACTTCATAACCTGTTAAAACAGATGTTTTTGTCACTGAAAAATCTTCCTTTTCGATTCTTATTAACATCTTAATTAATGTGCCAAAGTGTGCGTCAGAAAAATCCAGAGACTGTTACACAATAAAATATTAGTAATTAGAGATATGCAGATGTGTTGCTGTCATGGTAACGCTTACTGACCTTTTTCCTTGTTTACTCTAGCCACCACACCACAAACTCATCTCTGACTATGAAGAGGCGCTCATGGCCATCAAGAATTTGGTAATGTTATGTCTGTGAACAACTGTACAGAATATTGTAGAGGCAGAATTCCTTACATGTAAATGTTGCACATATGTGTAGGTGTCAGCAGGAGCCCAGCAGAGGGAGATGGAGACAAAACTGCAGAAGGAGAAACAGCAAGAGAAGGACAAGCCTGCAAGTGCACAGACAAAGAATAAAAAGGAGCAGTCAGCCAAAAAAAAGAAAGGCATGTCTTTTGAGGAATATAAAGAAAACAGGATAGATGCCCTCAAGCATATGCTATATGTTACTGAGGGCTTAAATCCTGTTTTGAACTATTGCACGTGACATATGCAAATACTACTAGTACTACTGCTAATAATAGAACATAGAACAGTATGAATGAAGAGTAATTTTCCATCTTCGTAACTTGTCTCTTCAGGTGCTCCCTCTCCTCCTCCTCCAGCACCCAGCCCTGTACCAGCTGAAGAAAAAAACCCAGAGATGAAAGCAATCAGAAATAAAATGCATAACGAATACACAGCTGCACTGGATCATGAGGGTATGCACACACATACACACAAACCATAACCACAACATGCCTAAGCCTAACCTTTACCCTTACCTCAGTCTAACTCTGCCCTTCTAACAGGGCTACGATGCATGATTTATATTATGGGGACCTGCATTTTGTACTCTAAAGAAGAGCGTTGAGTCCCCTTATCATTTGTGAATGTGTGTGTTTTCCAGAGCAAGCAGCAAAGGTGCGCATTGCGATGGTGAAAAATCACGGGCTGGTGATGGTGCAGTCCATGCAAAGCAGTGCGGAGCAGACCTTTAGCAGCATGAAACAGTGGTTAGAAGCACGTTTTGTTGCTAAAATGAAGAGGTGTGTATATATGTGATATTGTATAGTTACAGCCATTTTTTTCATGTGTGATATAGTCTGTTATAAGTGAACACTGTGCTTTACAATGTTCTGTAATTCACATTATTTATTATAGTCACTTTATTATGCATTCTTTTAATTATTTGAAGTGCACTGTTTACTTAGTATGTGATGAATGCCTTTTGTGTGTCATCATGTCATCTCTATGTTCTGAAGCTATTATTGAAGAATACATGGATGTCAGAATAAACCATAACTAACACGTTAAAGGTAGTCCAAAAGGTGTGGTTGATCTTAATTTAACATTAGAAGGCATGTATAATGTTTATGTGTGTCTGTCTCCCTCTGCAGTATTGACCAACTAACAGAAGTAGTGCGTCACCACATAGAGTCTGAAGTTAAGCTGCAGAATGCGCTGGTCTTGGTAGGTAATGACTTCATTTTTGTATTTTAGAAAATCTTAATGTTCACCCAAGGTTGATTTTGTTGTGCTCGCTGAAATCAAGACAGCTAGGATTTCAAATATTTTTCCAACACTATACACTATTCCCCACATTTTCTTGTACAGGACTCTACTGACTTCTATCTGAATGGAGACTGTCACATGTTTGCTGGCCCTCCGCCCCCTTCCCGTCCACCCACTTTGGAAAAAGCTGCAGGGTCCATCCTGACCATTGTTCAGCTAGAATCACTCAACCGGCAGTTTGGCTATGTGGCCCCATCAGGTGCATACAGGGAACACTGTTTGTGTTGCATGTGGGGTATTTTCATGTATTCATCCATTCATTGATCCTTGTCCTTTCTGTCTGACTGTCAGGCCTCATGTCCAGTTTTGATTTCTCCAGTTTGCTGAGGGACTTCACCTCTGTTAACATGGGCAGAGACACCTTGCCTGAGACCTGGATGAAAATGAATGAAACGCAGGTGCTTCACTGTTTTTTTACAGAACAGATCTATATTACAATCTGTGCTTCTTGCAATAGAGCAGACTAATAGAGCAATGCTAAAACATTCAAGGTAATCTTGGATTTTCATGTGAGAGGCTTTGTCTGTTGTCATTGACTGGTTACATTTACACTGAATTAATAAACTTGTATCATTTAGTTTCAAAGAGAAGTCATTATTTCCTTTGCCAACAAAACAAGGCAGATTCGTATTCACTTTATTTATGATTATTAATTTTAATTAAATGGACAAGAGTTGGGCGGCACAGTGGTGCAGTGGTTAGCACTGTCGCCTCACAGCAAGGAGGGGTCCTGGGTTCGAATCCAACACCAGCCAGCTGGGGCCTCTCTGTGTGGAGATTGCATGTTCTCCTTGTGTCTGCGTGGCTTCCTCCCACAGTCCAAAAACATACATAATTGGTCACTCTAAAATTGCCCATAGGTGTGAATGTGAGAGTGAATGGTTGTTCGTCCTATATGTCAACCCTGCTGGCGACATGTCCAGGGTGTACCCCACCTTCGCCCAATGTCGGCTGGGATCAGCTCCAGCCCCCCCGCGACCCTCCAGAGGATGAAGCGGTTACAGAGAATGAATGAAGGACAAGAAGTTTTGAAACTATTCTGCTATGTAATCAAATGACATACACACATCTGTGAAATCGAGATAAATTACACATTAGACACATTACAGAACATACAGGACCAATGTCTTTTTCTCTCCTGTCCTCAGTTGTTGGAGATAGTATCTCTACTGAAGGATGAACGTGAACTGGTAGACTGGCGCCGGTTCCTGCTTAGTTGTGCCCTCCCGTGGCCGTTACCCTACCTAACACAGCTGTTAGCCATGCTACAACATTTCAAGTCAGCAGACAGTGGAGGCACAGGATACATTAATGAGGAACAGTACCTAAAGGTAAGCCTCTTCACACATGCACAAAGTAATAACACAAAGTGAGATCAACATAAGATTTGTGAGATTTACTTTGGTATGCTTTTTGTCATTAATGGCAAACCTCGGTTTAGGTCAAAATGATACATTTATTATATAAAACGCAGTATAAAGTAAATACTACATAATAATCTAAAACACATGGTAGACTGTACAAAACTCTGTGTGAACAGAAAATGTTTAATCATTTTACCTTTTATTTACTTCCGTTATCACCAGATACAGTTGTGGTTTACCAACGATCGTGTCCAGCCTGTCCCCGAGGACCCCTCTGAGCCTCTGCCTTACGACCGTTTTTCTAACCTATGCAAGGTAATACCTACAACAGCAACTTATCTGAAGGTCAAACTGAAGTTTTATTATATCAGAAATATGATTTTCAAGTGGCCATGGTACAAAAACAACATTGTCCCTTTTTAGTTCTTTTTCCAGTTGTTTGCAGACCACTCTGTCTCCCCCCCTCGTCTGGACTATGTATCTATGCTTCAGTACTTTGCAGCCGATCCAAACCCCAAACAGGGCTTCATCAGAGCTCTTAGTGTAGTTCTGGGGCAGCATCTCAAGCAGTCCTCATCCAGCCATCTTGTCAAGGTAAACTAAAGAAAAGTAAATGACATTTTACAAAGCCGTTTGGATTTTATCATTAAAACATAGTTTCTTTCTGCGCAATATTCCTTAGGCAAGAGAAAATAATTGTATTATATTGTTCATTGTTTGTTTTGGATAGTATTATTATTTTTAAATAAATACCCTTTGTGTTCACATTAAACACATGAAGCAGTAGAGTGTAAGAAGCAGTCCTACAGACTGTTGCATATCCGCTGGCTTGTGTGTTCATACAGTCTATGCCCAGTATAGAAGAAGCTACAGAGTTCAGCTCCCCAGAAGCTGACGGAGACGACAAACAAGAGGTGACTCCTTGTGCATGGAGCAGTTTGTTGGGGGATCAGGAGGTGTCCATCCCTGCTCTTGTGGCTGTCATCAGCCACAAGAGCAGCAGGATGAAAGACAGTGAACGTCTTCCTCCTGGTTGCATGAGCCAGATGGAGCACACTGAGGTACAACACCACAACAGGAACTTAATCAAATACATTCATATATTATTGAGTCACAAAAAGAAAAGAAATGGTTTACTAGTAAAAGTTAAGATAATATAGTAAAAGTGTAAGATTTGATTGAGATTTGTCCAAAACATCTATTTATTGGGCTTTTTTTTCTTTCATGCTTTCATTATTTTAGCCTCAAAATATGCGTTAGAGGTTGACTGATTTTTAAAAGCCAATATAATAAAGCAGGAAAGAAGCAATAATGAATTAATGTTACTTTCAACACTGTTTGAAATGAACATCTTAGAACCTGGATCACTGTTGAACTTAATATCTCAGTCAAAGTAATAAATACCCAATAAACAAGTAAACATGTAATTCTGGACCTTCACGTCAAACTAACTGTAAAAAATCACAATTGATATGATGAGCTCTTATTTTCACTGAAGTCAGTAATTCGGGTAGAGAAGCCTTCAATTGGAGAAGATCAATTGGACAAATTGATTATTCGGTCTATCTCTAATATGCATGATGAGATTCATGTTTGTAACTTACAGTGACCCTATAAACATATGCACATTGTCTGGGAAACCTTCATTAATACGATTCAGGTCAAATAAATGATGCTATTTATTTTTTTCACTGCCGGGATAAAATAACTCAGACCAAGCCCCTGAATAAACTTCCTGCTGCCCCCTGTACTTAAGTCAACTTGATCTGTATGTAGACAGAATAAAAGTGACAGACCACCCTTTTCCTCATGACAACACTTTGTTGTACTTTTTCTTGTGTCTCCAGCTCCTGGAGTGTGTATTCAGAGAGCTGGGCTACAGGCCTGAGGATCATGTCCCCTTCTCTGTTTTATCTCAGCATCCTTTCATCCAGGACCTGATGGAGACCTCGACTCAGCACCAGCTCATAGTAAGTTCTTGCGATGACTCCAGAACAGCTCACTGATGTCTGGGCATAATCAGAACTCGTGCTACATACTTTTTGCACTAAATGAATACAAACTGACATACTATGAAACCATCTTCCCATCTGTCACCAGTAAGGCTTTCCACCATCATCTGTATTGTTATCCTCATTTTGTTTATCTTTGAAGCTGACAAACTAACATGTGTGACTTTTTATATTGATTTTTTTTTTTGTGGTAGTTTGAATATCATCTGTTTTTCTCCCTGTCTCTTTCTATGTTCTTTCTCAGAACATTCATAGAGCGCTACCAGCTCATCAGGACGAAGGAGAGGTTCACAACAGAAGAGCTTCTTAAATGCTCAGAAGTACACATAAATACATGAACTGTTTCGCTCTCAAATTACAAAGATGATCCTTATGCCACTGTGAAGTATTCACGTTATTTCTTGGAAATATTTACTCTCATCTTGATGATTTACTCCAGTATTGAATAAATCTGTGTCTCACCGGTCGACTGAGCTGCTTCGAGTATGTAGAAATCTCTGATGAAGGTTGGAATGGCAGCATGATTAAAATGACAACAGTAACAATCAGCGGTTGCAGGATTGACCCCTCTGACTCACTTTCTTTTCCTGACACACTCCAGCAGTTTTTCTGACTGACTTGTTTTTCTAATGACCTCTCTGACACAGAAAAGCATTGGTTGTGGCTACAATGAGCGCATTGTCCAGGATAACCTACATGTCAAGCCTGACTTGCCAGCAACTGCCTGCCTGCGCAGTGAGCACCCGTAACCCTGTCAGAGGCCATTCAGCAGCGACTGCGTTAGCTCCTCCTGACTACCAAACAAACCAATCTGATGTGATACCAAAGAAAAGAGACAAATATGTAGTCACGTTTCGTCATGAGCTGCACTTTAGTTTGTTTAAACAGATAAAGACATTTTTTATGGATCATAATTTCAAATAAAGACAGAAATCAGATATCAACAACCCACATTTATATTAATTTTAACAGAAACACTGAAATAAAAAAAAAATGAAAACAAAGTGTTGAACAATTAAAAATGTTTTTTTTTTTGTATTCAGTTGGAATTTTCTCCTTTTTGGTACCATGATTTATATTTTTATTTGTATATATTTGATAGTTTCGGTATTATTCCTATGTACTTTGCATTGCCACAGAGCTGGGTTATAGCCTTGTAGATCATAGCCTGGCTGGAGTTTAATATCCCTCTTAATGCCTGTTGATTTTTTCATTTCTTTTATACAACAAGGGCTAGAGAACAACCCCACACACACCCCCACACCCACCACACACACACACACACACACACACACACGCACACACACACCCACCACACACACACACACACACACACACACACACACACACACACACACACTCCCCACTTCCCTTTCCAAACGCCCTTTCTCTCTTTCCCTCCCTTTCATTCATTCGTCCAGTGCTCCTGGACTTCTGTCTGACGTTAGAGAAAACAACTCAACATGTGACACACAGACATAATCATACCCGAATCCAGAACCTTCACGTCTTACAATGAATAATAAGGAATTAAACTGAAGAAGAAAAACTGTTGGACCTGGATTCTGGAGAAATTCCCGATTCATTAGAGGAGGATTCTGGATTGTCCCCTGTCGACGTTGACACTGCATACTCTTTATGTCCGGCTCAGTGGGACGCGACGGCGCTCTTCTATATCTGAAGGAAGACTAAGGATTTAAATGAATGCGCTGCAAAGTGCGCCGAAAATCAGATTTTTGAAAGTTTTTAAATTTATATTCCTTGCTTTTGTTATTTTCTTGTGGATTCTTGTATTTTCACTATTTTGTGCAAATTTTCCCACTTGTATGGATCACAAATACTTCCATGTGTAGGTCTGTCTGCCCCAGTCATTTACTGGTTTCCAGCTTATATTAGAGACTCTAAACTTTTTGAACAAATAAAATTTCATTCATTACAGTTATTATTTATTGGAGGTCTATTTTAGGAAGTGGAGGGCTTTGGCTGCTGGTCACTGTTTGGCATTTTAATAACATGGGGATTGTATTTTGGACATTTTCTCTTCTGGCTCTTCCAGGACTTCAGTCTGCCAAGATCCTCACAGTCTGTCTAATTGGTGAGTACAGAAGCACTGTCTGTATTTGATAGTCCACTCCACTAATTGTATTTTTTGACTTCCTTTAACTTACTGTTACTAAACCTCGTTGCCAGACTTGTTACGAGTGTTTCCTGTATATGCACAATAACACACCACCGCAAAAACATATTCCGAAGCTCAGCTGATTTTTTCCTCTCTTCTGTTTCTATAGGAGGAAGCCACTATTTGTTATTAGATGAGATTTCTTATAACTTGCACCAACATGGACATGACGTCCGCATGCTCTTGCAGTTGGGCAACCCTGTTATTACAGGTGAACTGCACACTCCAACACTTCAGATTATTTTATAGCACATTCTCTCCATCATGAAATCTGAAAACATGTCTCCTCTCTGTAACAAACTGCATGTAAACGTCTGCACATTCCTCCCAGGCTTTTCTTATGCAGGTCGTGCACACAGTTACCAGACTAGCACCTGGTCCTTAGGAGAGAAATACATTCAAGAATACAATGGCTGGTTCCTGGAGCAACAAACCCAATTCTTACTGGGAAGGTATCAGTCAAAGTTTATATGGTGGTCAAATGTGGATGTGAATTCAGCTTTAAAATGTTGTCTTCATCTTGCTTGTCTCTTTGATTTTTCCTTCTCAGGGATAACTTTAACGCCTTTCTAAACTTCATGGGACACCTGTCCTATCAGTGTGACAAGCTTCTAGGAGATAAAGAGATGATATCTTTCCTCCAAAGGGAACGCTACGATGTTGCTATTCTTGATGCATTCAACCCATGCTCCTTCATCCTGGCACACAAACTTGGTAAATCTGCAGTTTATTTCACTAGTTTATGTCCTGATCTTTATTTAAACCCTGTCATTACAACAGTAGCACAGTATGTAACCAGTACCGTGCCACTTTACGAAACGAGTAGATTGTAAATATATATTTTACTGATCAACAGCGACTCAAATGTTGATGGATTTTCCTGATTATTTACTGCAGGTGTCCAGTACATCGCTTTCTATCCTGGCACTCTGAACGGACCGCTGTCCATTGCTCTCCCCACTCCAGTCTCTTACGTACCAGTGTTCAGCTCTGAGCTGTCTGACCGCATGGACCTCTGGGGTCGGGCAAAGAATGTCTTTTATTCTCTCATGGCTCCTGTGGGTAAGAATGTTACAGAGGATATAAATACATATTGTATTAGCTTATCATTTCAAGTCTTTTATCTTTTGAGTCTTTTAAGTTTAGTCTTGAAAAATATTGTTACTTTTATTCAGTATGATCAGTCATTTCAAATCATTTTCACACACACCTTACTGCTTTGTACCGCTGTGTATTGCTATGTTGGAGTACCATATATTCTTTCAAGCATTTTTAATATTATATTATTAAATATATAAATATATTATTATTATATTCAATTGTTTTATTCTCTTCTATTATGATTTTATTTTTAATATTCGATATTTTATTGTTCAAGCACTTTGTTTTTATTTCTGTCTGGATGCTCCGTTCATGTATATAAAGAACACTGAATTGAATTTGTGTATAAAATGTAGTCCATACCTTACTAAGATTTTCAGCCATACATTACTTTTATTTATATTATTTAGGAATTATCCTAAAATGAAACTAAGAGGCTTGTCTGCCGGCTTGTCTTATGTTAAAGGCCAGACACTTGTATGGTCCGTGTTTAGTGACGTCGCTGAACGCCACCTGGATTCAGGCTCGGCCCCCGGTGGTCTGGAGGAGTTACACCAAGGGGCTGAATTGTGGGCTTTCAACACAGACTTTTCTCTGGAGTTCCCACAGCCTCTCATGCCCTACACTGTGCTGGTCGGGGGTCTTCTGAATAAACCGGCAAAGCCCCTGGAACAGGTCTCTTCTTGTGTTCAGTATATCCATATATGTACCACTCACGCTCAGGTTTTCAAATGTACTGACCTTTCTCATGTCTTCTTTTTTTTTTTTTTTTTCACCTTTACTCTCTCATCCCACGACCCTCTGTACGGATCAGGATCTTGAATCGTGGATCTCAGCCTTTAAAGAGGCAGGTTTCATTGTTGTGACCCTTGGATCGATGGTCTCCTCTGTCTCAGTGGACTCTCTGCTCACAGAGCTCGTAGCTGGTTTCTCTGGGATCCCTCACGGTGTGATCTGGAGGTAAAAGCATGACACTGTTTATACAGCGGCAGAAATTTGTGGCACTGATCTCACTCTCATCTGATCATGTAAATTAAGGAAATGCTGTT
>JAPQRN010000027.1:21029908-21060684 GCA_037367275.1 Coranthus polyacanthus | reverse complement strand
AACAAAACTGACACTTCATACTGAAGCGGTCACCTCTGTTGTACTTGTAAGTTTGAATTGGTTCCACAAATGATTTTTGTCATGCTCAACTTCAGCTGAAACTGTTTGTGATTCAGATTTGTTAAGGTCTGTTTAGGTCCAGTTCACCTCTGTGACGTTTCATCTCGACTGCCCGGCAGTGAGCTGTCTTGACACAGGAGATCACATTTCATGAGGACCTTCTACAACTTTTCATTGTAGTGAAGTAAAATAGCTCAGAACATGACTGGTTCATTACCTCGCAGCTGTAACCCCAATCCCAACCCTAACCCTAACATCGTTCGCTGGCGACCACATAAGTCATTCATAAACTACGGATACTATATTATACATGTCTGTGTTATCAAATAAGACCTCATATTTCCACTGGTGTTTTAATGTGTGCACACTTCCCAGCTCACACCATGGATGAAGATGTACGGCGGTCTCCTCGTGCTCCTGCTCTGCAGTAGGATGCATGTCAGCGTCTCCGTCTGGTTGCTCCCACAGATGACGTCCCACCTTTGCTTACTTTTCCTGTCCAGCTTGGCAGTCTCATCCCCTCTGGGTGAGTCAGTGAATGCACCATGTGTCCCTGACCGAAGCCTGGTATTGGGAGAAGGATTCCTTTGTAATTTGTGGACGTTTGCTTTGTCCAGAGACATAACCAGCAGGATTTTAATGGTATTTCAGAGTGCAACTGAATGCACCACAATGCATTTCATGAAGCTCAAGTTATTAGTTATCACTTTGTGCAGATGTATGATTTGTATCTGCCGCAAACTGTGAAAAGGTGGGACAGAAAGGAAAGTGTTATATTTATATTTATGTCATTGGTTTATCTCTAATGCCACCATGGTTTTCCAGGTTTGGAGGATGTTTTCTTTAGCCCTCAGGATCAGACAGTCAATGAAGGAGATGCAGTTTTCTTTCCATGTGTGTCAGGAGAAAGTTCACCTCCTGCAAGGATCAGTTGGCTCAAAGATGGGAAGCTGGTCACGAGAGGGAGACAGGTTCAGGTGAGCGGTAACATGTTAGACTTTAATGACCTGTATTGTGCTTGATTATCCTAAGACCCTGCTTTCTTCCCTGTGAACCCTTCAAAAAGAGATGTCTAAAACTCCATCTAAAGCAGAGGTTCCCAAACCTTTTCAGCTCGAGACCCAAAAAAATCAATTTTATGTCTCCTCAGAACCCAAATTTACAAAAATATGGCATGAATTGCCATGTCTATAGTTTTACTAACACTTTTCTGGAATGTCAGATAGAAAGATAACGTCAGCAATCACTTCTAACAAAGTCTTTTCTTCTTTCAAGTTTTTATCTTGTTGCTTCGTTTAGGTAAGTTTCATCTTGTTATGGTGTGTCTTTTACGAGGCCTTTTTGAAGACTCTCCTCTGCATTTCACATGACTTTGGTGAATGTTTATAAACTCTTCCAGAGAACACTCTTCTTCTATTTTAACTGAATGAATTCACTTTCATTTCATTTTGGGTCCCTACCCTAAGTTTGGGAAAGGAGGGTTTAAAGGAATACTTATTTGCACATACGTAAAACTATGTGAAAAGGAGCAGAGATCAAATGAATCAAGTCATTTATAAAGCTTCTATACGATCATTTAACCAAATTCCAGGCAAAATCCATCAAATGTAGCCACACTAATAACATTCAAACAGTGGCTAATACACCTTTAGTAACACTCTCTTGTTTGGTTAAATGCAAATTACTGGAGGTGGCAAACTCCTCTGCTCCAATTAAACAAAAAAATATATGATTTGAGGTTTGCTATGTTTTTTCTCTTACATTTTTTGATATATTCATCTTTTGGTCTAGCCTTCTCCTGGGAATATCATTGTTGAAATGCAGTACAATAAAAACATGCTTTTTGCAGTCACCCTGTTATTCAAGCAAGCATATTCTCTACTCTATCTTTTCCTCTTCAGGGTGAATATGGAGGAGGTAAGCACAAGAAGACCTCCGGCACTCTGCATCTTTTCAACGTAACAGTAGAGGATGATGGGATATATATTTGTGTCACACACAATCCTTCACTGAACATCAGTAAGAACAGCAAACCAGCTATATTAACTGTGCAAGGTGAGTACACGTACTTACATGTACTGATTTTTACAAATTAAAGAAAAAAAAGAAAATTCAGATTACTTTTACATCTTTTACGTGCTCTTTTAGATCTTAAAGTCAAGCAGAATGAGGCAGATCACATACTAGACTTAAGAAAACTTTTTTTTTTGGAAGATTTGGATTTTTTCAGAAGTACCGAGATGGCACTGCGCGTTTCCATTTGCTTTTCAGGAGTCCCGCGAAGACCACAGATCATCCAGGGCCCTGACAACATCACTGTTGCTATGGGAACAGAGGTCTCCATGCACTGTGCTGTCAGCGGCTTCCCTGTTCCCATGGTGCACTGGTTCAAAGACGGCTGCCTCCTGACAAACTGCTCCACATCGTTCAGCCTCCAGAACAATGGACAGCTGCTCACATTCAGGTCCAACACTGAACAGGACCAGAGGAATATTAATCCTTTATTGTTTTTGGCCAAATTGTAACGACGATCCAACAACTATGCACTACAATGACCTAAAAAGACCTGGAGTTTGTTCAGTAATACGTTTTACAAGTTGCACGACTGTTCTTTGGACATTTTTTTTTTTTACTGCTGGAAAACAGAGTTAAAAATGTCATTTCTGCCTGTGTTTCCAGAAATGTGACTAAGGAGGACGAAGGTTCCTATCACTGTGAAGCATCCAACCAGAAAGAGATGATAAAGTCGCAGCCAGGCTTTCTACTTCCAGCTGGTACTGTAGGCCAACATTTAGAGTAAATTCATTCCAAGTAACACTGATAATCTCAAATTAAGTTAAATGCCTTCATCAAAACAAAGCAAACAACAAAAAATATTTGTAATTGTCCGTATTCAAAACACATCTAAAAGAAACTGTAACCATGATCCTTAATTTGCAATAAAAAATACTATCAAACTGTTTTACATGCATGTTGCACTAATTCAAGTTAATGCTTTTCTTCTTCTTTTCTCTTCTTTTTTTTCTGTTTTTTGGATGATATATCTATTGATGTACTCATTTTACGTCTCATAGATCCATATTTTTTTAGTTGTGTTTGTGTTTTTTAGTTTTTGTTTTTTATTTGTCCACCTTTTCAGTGTCCATGTAAATATAATTTATTATAGGTCTACAATAATTTGAAATACATTCTGGTATGTATTTCAAAGTTCTGTTTGTTTAGCTCAACTGTCTTCATGCTCTGCAGCAGTTCTTTACCCTGACGACCACACTAAAGCGACATCTACTTTATGCTGCCTTTTCAGAGATGGACTGGAGTTTCATCCAGCAGCCGACAAACGTGACAGTGAGGAGGGGAGACAATGTGACGGTGACCTGCAGACCTCCACGCAGCAGACCCACGGCTCAGGTGTCCTGGTTCAAAAACAACCAGCTGCTCAGTCCTTCAGCTCACGTCACTGTGCTGCTCAGTGGAGACCTTTTCTTTCACAGGTCTGTATGTGATGTACATGTGTGATCTTTTGTACAAGAGTATACTATATTTGTGTGCATTTCTAATTTAACCTAAAATAGCGATTATATACCAACATTTTCTGACCAAAACATCCTCTAGGTTGTTAGAAGCTCCTGACATTACTCTATATCTGCAGGGTCCAGGAGTCTGACAGCGGAAGCTATTTCTGCAGAGCATCCAACACCTACCTTCAAAGATTTCTCACCTCGACAAGGGCAACAATAACTGTGCTGGGTATGCATTTACATAGACAGCACACGACACTGTGTCACTAATCAGGCAAACTGTGCACCTCTTCATCAGTTCACTCTGTCCAATGACGCCCCCTACAGAGATTTATCTGACATCTTTATTGCAACGATAGGACGTGCAGTTTTTAATCATCATTACACAGTAGGAACACATATGTGTACTGCAATGAAGCACTTGTCTGTCTTGTCTCAAAATATTTTTATTAATTCCTCCAAATTAAGTGTGCTGGAGCTAAAGTCCAGATGCATTTTTTGGTGTCAGATGTAAACAGAGGTGGAGGATGTACTCACATCATTTACATGAATAAAAGTAGTAATACCAGAGTGTATGAATCCTCTGTTACAAGTAAAAGTCCTGCATTCAAAACCTTACATAAATAAAAGTATTAGCATTAGCAATATATATACTTCCAAACGTTTAAAAAAAAAAAGTGCAGATTGGTACATTTCAGAATATATTGGTGGATTATAATTATTGATGCATTAATGTGTCCATCTAATGTGTTCATCTTAACATTGCAGCTGGTGATGGTGGGACTTATTTTAATTACTGTATACTGTTGGGTAGCTTAATCGATAATAATACATCATAGAGTATTTGGTTTTATTTTATATTAATAATATGATTCTTCAAAGTAACTACTAGGCTAATTAAAGGAACTTCTAGTGGAGTAAAAAGTACAATATTTGCCTCAAAAAGTGGAGTAAAAGTAGAAAGTAGAAAATGGAAATACTCAAGTAAAGTACAAGTGCCTTGTATAAATGTACCTGGATACAGTACAATCTACCACTGGATTTAGAATAAAATTCGACAGCCGTGACTGCTTTTCTCCACCCGGTTAGCCCTTCCATCAGTGAAGCTGTGGCCCCAGGTGCTGACGGTGCCAGTAGGGGCCCGGGTGGTTCTGGAGTGTCAAGTCTCGGGTCGCCCTCTACCCTCCATCAACTGGGTCAAGAGAGGCCATTCCAAGCAGACCGGAGGCAAGATTTCATTAGGGTAAGTTCATATGACAACACAAAGTCTTCATGTATACAGTGTTTTTGAAAAGTAATTTAGTAATATAGCATATGGCCATTTGTGATCTCCTCCTATGCACAGGTTGAGAAATGCCACCCTCTACATCCAGTCTGTCAGGAGCTACGATGAGGGAGTGTATGTGTGTGAGGCCTCCAACACACTGGGCCAAAGTCACAGCACTGCAGTGCTCAAAGTTGCAGGTAAAATGTTCTCCAACAAAATGGAAAAGTAAAGTAGAATAAACATTACTGTTGAGCTGACAACTGTACTTTTATGGTGTAAATACTGTAAGTCATGAGTGTGTTTGGTGATATTTTTGAACACCTAGGGTTAAGACTAAAGTTTTTCAAAGGTCAATATTTCATTTGTCATGTAGGTACATATTATTATATTATACTGTACTGTACTACTATTTAAAGGGAAGTGTGCAAAAGTCACTTTTTAAAGTCAAAAGTGTGCAAATTTATTGACAGTGTATATTTATACCTAACTGTTGGGTGTGTGACACAGAGGGGGAAGGACCCAGGCGCAAAAAAGCAATTTAATAACAAAAAAATAAACTTTCAACTGAGCTTAAAGCAAACTGAAAATCCAACTAAAAAGTCCCGAAAAGTCCTAGAATCCAAAAAACACACAATTGTGATTAGTGGATGGGAAACAGTACGTGGCGGGGGCCGGGACTGGAGGGATGGGAAGAGAGATGGAGGGAAAAACACAAAGACAGGAAGAACAAATCAAACAAGGACACATGAGGAGGGCGACTTGCAAAATGAAACAGGAAACAAGATGAACTGTAACACTCAAGATGTTCATTGGGAGGAAATAATTCAGCTACAATGTGTTTCAACAAGTTCCAGAGGGTAGAATATAATGTAACAGAAATCCACAAATGTTGAACTACTACTCAGAGGTGCATTTCATACATAAAATGCTGAAAATGCGACTCCGTTCTACTCGTTCCTCTTCGCAGTGAGCCCCGTCATAGTGACCTTTGCAGGTGAGGTGAGCTGCAGGATAGGAGCCTCGGCGGTCCTGCCCTGCAGGGCTGTAGGGATTCAGCCCATCATATACACCTGGACTAAGGGCAGGGCAGACAGACACATCCCTATCACTCCAAATGAAGAAACATACATCGATGGTGAGTCACAGAAAAAGTTTTTTTACTGAATTGAAGTTTACAGTCGCCACATGGAGCTGCTCTGGTGGATCCCCTGCAGCTCTGTAATCTGGAATTTACCTCACTTTCTTTTGTCTAAAATGTTCTATGCCTGATTGTCTTGTTACCTTCCTGCTGTGCAGAAGATGGGTCTCTGCATATTTCAACAGTGCACTGGTATGATGAAGGAGAATACTACTGCATCGCCAAAAACCGAGCAGGACACCATCAGAGACGTACAGTCCTCACTGTCACAGGTATGTCAACACCGACTAACCATGTTGGCGCCATGTCTTCTCAACTGTCGGGAAGTCATATGGGTAAAACCTGCACATGCTATCTGTATGTTTGTGGTGATATACTGTCGTCAGTTGGGTAGTATTTATAACCATTTGTTAGACGTTGACAGCATATGCACAAGTTTCTTTTTTCTTGCTGATTCTCTTTCATGCCGTCCTCTGTCCTAAGCTGAAGATCATCCAGCAGATAGAGGCAAGCAGACAAGACTGGTTTTGTCTGCAGTGAGTAATGAAGTGATTTCTGCTCTGTTTTCTTTTGTGGCTGCAGTCCAGATGCTGTGATTTAGTGACTCTTTCTGACTTTATATGTGGTGATGTTTGCGGTTTAACGTTGCATCTCTGATATTTATGCCCTTTTACCTGCTTACAACTCTTGTGTTGCTGCTTATTACATGTTTGGTTGCTTGGTTTGGTTGGTTGTTGGTTGCGGAATATTTGTAATTTGTTAAGTCTTTTCTCTCTCTGTTCCTTTCATACTCTGTTCTGCTGAAACTCTTTCTTTTTTCATATTTTGTAGAGCACAGGCATGAATAAAAAAAAGCCAATGTCCCAAACCAGTGTCTCTGTGGCAGAGCAACGACTTAAAACTGCACCTCCTCAGCAAGTTCAGACTGAGCCCAAGGAGACCACATGTAAGAGTCTCATTATCAGCATAAACATTATCATAAAAACGACGCATTTATTGATTATTTTTCCAATGTTTCCAGGCTCCTCATCACACTGTGATTCTCCAACAAATGTAGCAGTCACATTTTCTACATCTGTAAAGGAAGCAGTGCCTGAGCTAAAGACAACACCAGCGTCATTGCACCTACTTTCACAAAACCACCTGAATCAGCCCACAGGCAGTCCAACACAGTATTTAGTCACACAGATGCCGCCGCCTATTTTCCCTCCTCCACCATATCCAAACTTTAAATCTGTAGACCTCCACACCCAACTTCCAGCAACTAGTGAGCCTCCAGCAATACAGAACCAGTATCAATCCTCGCAAAGTCAATCGGACTTCACAAAAGCAACCATCAAAACACAAGACCATAAGTTTAGTGATGGACCAACAAAGCCCATGTCTCTAACCAGTCAAATTCCCGTGATTCCCTTATCTAAGTCATCTTCAGATCTTCTAATGAGTGGATCTTATGGCCTTTCCAAAGTTCATTCACACTCTGTGACTCAAACAGAGACTTCTGTAACCCAGACTAAGACAAAGCACTTAGGTTCAGTCACCGTATTTTCTGCGTTACAAGCTGATCTGCACGAAGGGGTTACGAAACATCGCTCTCCTCAATTCCATATTGAATCAACTTCAGTGCAGACAAAGCTGGAGCACCCAGACGAACCTTTACATCCAAGGACATATCAGCAACCCTCGCCACCTCTTTCAGAACTATCTCAGTCTTATCCATCAGCCTTTACCCAAAGTCTTTTTCCGAAGTTCCGTCGAAGGCTGTCGACTATCAAGCCTAATTTTTACTCAACACAACCTCTGTCCTCTTCCATGGTCAGGTTTAGAGAATCCCAACTTAATGCTGAATCCTCACCCACATCACCACCTTCAAGCATATCTACACCTCTTCAGATCCAACCTCCGTTATCTCCAACACAATCTTCTCCCCCACAAACTGAATCTTTTCCTCTCAAACACAAGCCTCCTCAGTCTCTAAAGCCCCAGCCTTCAGTCTCAAACATCCATCCTCCTGATCAGACCTCTAATCTTTCAACCGTGGACTCCTGGGGGATTCCAGTTCTCAGTCAGCTCAATACATCTGATCAAGAACAACTGAATTCCAGCAAAGAAGATCTCCCAGTTCAGTCAACTAAATCAGCCAATGACACAGAGCTTACAGAGTGGCTGAAGAGGAACACCTCCCAATCACCCATGAGCAGCAATGACCCCAGGTAGGCGACACAAAAAGATAAGTACCACTTTACAGTTTTTAAAGACCATTATTGACTTCAGCACAGCAAATAATCACTTTCATCTGTGTGTCACACTTCAGAGTTACGCAGCAGTCCCCGTCATGGCTGCCAGTGCTGGAGAAACATGACATCCCCATCGTTGTGGGAGTGGGTGTATCTTTGGCGTTCATCTTCATCACCGTTACCTTCTACTCGGTGGTCCAGACGAATGAACCTGCCCCAACAAGCCGAGCAGGTCAGAGAGAAATCATTAGCCTCTGCAGTCATCAGACGCATTTCATTCTGTGTGTAAATCCAAATTTAATATCTGTGACAGCCCAGAGGAATCTAGGTGTTCCCGTACGACACGCAGAACGTCGAGCTGCAGGACGAACATACGAAAACAGGTGAATGTGTTATTTTAAAGGTATAATAAGTAACATTTACACATTAAAATATCTAAAAATGGCTAGGTCTACATATATTTTGTCGACTTGTACTTACATTATATCAAATGTTTCCAGCAATGTTCAAATACAGAGATCTGCATTTGTATTTAATGTAACGGCCTGTTTCATTTGATCACCTGTCAACACATTACTTTGACTGTAGACTGAGTCATGTCAGATTTTGGAAGACATGGTAGATTTTCATCAGCAATAGCGGTGAAAACAGCAACTCCCACGATCCCATGGTACTTCACTATGTCATCTACTAATGGGTCTTTCATTATTGTTTTGAAGTCAAAAAACGGTATTAAAAAAGGTAATATCTCTTTACAAGTTCGTAAAATATGCATGAAACCAGAGGACAATGTGTCTTTCACAGAGCTTTTGAAGATGACGACTGTGTGGCAGTGATCGAACAGAGCCCCAACACCTCAGACACCCGTGCCAGACCTCCGGTCCCCAGTCTGGTGACGGTGCAGCTGGAGCCGACATCTGAGGACCTTCAAGAGGACACCCAGCCTAGTTTGGATCACCACTCAGTCACTGTAGAGACTTATCCTGAGCCAGTTCTTGACACAAAGGTTCGATCACTCAAAAGTTTGTCTACAATTTAGTCTACTTACCATGCAGCCGTGAGAGAGATGATCACTGACGCATAACTTACTGAATGACCCATATACTGTATATATACTGTGTTATCTGTCAAACAAATTAGAAACAAAGTGTTCGCTGAGAAATACCAAAATTATATTCAAAAGTGTCCTGTTTTTGTTTGCATGTCTGTCTATATTGCAGCTACATTAAGCGTAGTGTAGGTTGAATGAGCTTTAAGTTGTTAATAAGGCCCACATTCATCTATTTCAGATCGACTCCTCTCTGGAGGAGGAGAAGGGCTGCACTTTGTCCCAGCCTAGCATCCAGCTGCAGTGCGCTGAGGACTGGCTCAGCAACGGAGAAGACAACCACAGTCCATGCCGAGACGCCTTGCCCCCTCCGTCACCCATGCCCTCCCGTTCAGCTTCCCCCTCTCCACCATCAAGGCGTGAGGAGGGTCTGCGCTCTTCATTAACCCTACAGACTGCTGAGCCCAGTGTGGCACCCATCCACCACAGCCTCAGCATCTCCCATGGCAACCCTCCCCTGCTCCTGTCTCACCACGTCTCCCTGGGGCTCACAAATGTAGCTGTGGACGTCCATTTTTACCCCGTCACCACTGCTCCGATGGCTGTAGGGACTAGCACTCATATCAATTCAGTCTCTAATTCCACTGCAGGGGCTATGCCTCTATTTACTACACCAGTGACTAACAGTCAGGAGAATGACCAATCAGGTGCCAGATTACATCAGTGTAAGTAAAGCCAAGTCTAAGACAAATAGAATCAACGAGTATGGCCAAGACGAAGCTTCATAACTTGCTATAAATAACGTAAGAGAGCATATTTAAATTAGTAAATTAACAATTTAGGATATACACTTGTTTGCTCTCTTGCCACCAGTTAGATGAGAAGAACAATACCTCACTCATGTCTGTGTGTTAAGTGTAAAATTGGAAAATTTAAAACCAAATATTTGTGGGTGTAGAGAGACGTGTGTAGTGTAATTATTTCTTGAACGATAGTACATTGGTGCATCATCTTATCTGGTTCCAGTTTCACTGTGATGAAAAGTCACTGCTCCCGGCTGTACCTCCAGGGAAAGGTACAGCCTTTCCCTTTTTGTTTTTTTTTTATAATTTAATTTATGTATTAGATTAGTCAAATAAGATGAGCTTTGTAGGAAAAATGTACACTTAATACAGAACAAAGAACGCATCGCCCATCCGTGAGACAGGTGCATAGGAGAGGGAAGAGTGCATCGAAAACCTGCAAAGACTCCTGCAAACTGTCTATTTTGCTCTGATCTATTTATTACAACGTTTTGGTCCTAGATCTTCATCAGGCAAATGGTTTGTGACATGAGAATCTTACATAGGGAGCGGCTGCCAACCTGCCACCAGTCTCCTTCAACATGTGCAATATGAAAGCATCAATAATGCCAAGCTTAAAAATAATACAATAAGCAAAGTACATGGATAAATAATATTTCAATTATGGAGTACTTAATAAATAATAAGTAATTGAAAATTGGTGTTAAAATCATCTACAAATGTAACCTGCTAAACGTGCATCTACATATTTTTTACATATAAATGAATGTATATTTGATAGCGTTAGGACTGCACTTTCTGTATTACATTTTACTGGCTTTATTAATTACTGTCATGGTAACATGTTTGACTGTATTTTAGAGGCTACTTTTGATTACAGCTACACCTTTATCTATAGTCTTGCTTTATACTGTTACTGTTATTATTATTTTATTTTAATGTTAATGTGCTTGGTTTACCATTCACATCTATGCTAGTCTAAATAGTCATCAATTATTTAAAAGTCATATGTTTCTCTCTTATTTCTTCGTCTTTAGTAAAACAGCCAAGGATACTTTATTTTGTCAGAAAATACTGTGTATTTTGTGAGTGCACACAACATGCTTCAGTGACCTGTTCACTGTCTTACATCAAGCTACTTGACTGTTACATCTTTTTAAACCAAAGGAAGGTGAGATGGGATGTATCAATAAACATTTAGACAATACAACCGAAGTCTTTGCTGATATTTTGGAACTGCAGTCTTTTATCAAATTACTCTTCACACATAGACTGATTACTGTCTGCGCATTAATGAATTTACATCGTTCTCAAACTGGCAACTTGTGTTTCACACATTTATTTTCTTTCTATATCTTGAACAGCTCTGCTTTAAAGTGGTCTGTAGTGAAACTGGGAATACATTATTTGTTCTTCATTTGTGTGAAAGCTGCCAGGCGTCAGGGGCGCTAGTGGTAGATGTGACTGTACTGGAACTAAGTGCACGGTGGCGGTCAAACTTCAGCCTCATCAGGTAACCGCTCAGCTGCTGCACATACACTTCAATTAAAATGAAGATTATCTCCCCCACCAAAAAATCTTTTTGCTCTTGTTTTGTGACAATGGAGGATGAGGGCTGCAGACTCTGTAGCGTCAAAGGAGAGTGAGTCAATCAGTTCTCAATTCTCCCACCCTTTCACGTCTAAACGGCAGCATTATGCATTGATTGCGCACATTGTTTCTTTGCTGCCGTCTGAAATGTTTCCCATTCGAGAAGTGATATCCTGCTATGTCACCTCTGAACACATGTGCGGCAAATCACATTTACTAGTACAATAATCTTTAGAAAAATATCCAACAGAGGTCAGTACAACCTTACCTTTTCTGCTGTTAAAGACAGCGTCAATAAAAAACAGCAAACTGTAAACTCGTGATTTCAGAACTGCTTTCACGTCTACCTAAAGTGTTTTTAGTGTGACCTTAGTGTGTCTTATTATATGATGTATCTTAATTACTGCATAAGGCATGACACACATAAAATATATTATTGTTGTATTTGTTTGGTCTTTCCGTTGGAATAAACGTACAGTAATTCAGCCAACTGTTATGTGGCAGAGGGTAAACTGTATCTTTTTGAGCTGAAACTGTTCAACGCTCACATTTCTCTCCTTTTGTCTTTGCCTTAACACTGTTTACTTGTTTAGTGAAACTGTGCTCGCAGGAGTGAGCGACAGTGGTGCTCACCGGTGGTGCTGTTATCTCATCCTCATCTATTCGTCAGAACAGAACTTTCGTCATGGAGCCAAGATAAGACACTTAAAGCAGATCGGAGGCAAGTTTGCTTTTGAGTAACTTCATGTGCTTTTGTAACAAAAAAAAAAAAAAATGTAGTGACAGTAGTTTGTTGGAAATATACAACTCTCTACCACTCATTTTTTGTACCCTTGATCACTTCAGCTATACAGTAGATCACAGTAAGTGACCTACTGTACCTGAAGGAGTTTTTGACCACTAATAATGCCAGAAAGTAGAGTTGTGAACCCTAACTGTGAGTCATGTGCATCTGCATGTGGTACTAAAATCACAATTTCTCTCCAAAATAAATATATCGAATGGAAAATATGCTAGATATTGTAGAAAACTGCTATATTGACTCGAATCACAATGGAGGGATGTTTTTTGTTTTAATGAGAGTCATAGTCTGTCTGTCTGTTAGTCCGTCATCATTTTGTTTCCAGAACATAACTGGAAAACCATTCAGTATTTTTCCACCAAACTTCACCAGTTATGTGTTGATGCGGTGCCTTAAGTTTTCTATACATGTTTCTGACTGATTCAAGGTGCCATTTTCTGAACGTACTCCGCTCCCCCTAAGTCAACGAAACTAAGCTAACATCAGTAACAAGTACTACTCTTCAGTTTTGTGGGGGCCAGGGGGATATGCCATCCTCTGGTGGCTCTTGTTTGTCCTTGTGCACACACACACGACAAAGCGGCAGGAAATACATATGGGTACAGTATAGCAAGAAATGCAGCAATGTACCAGCAGATACAGAGGTGACTCATACCAGGTGAACAAAAAGTTTGAAGGTTTTATTAGGACATTGGCTTTGTAGTTGTCTTATAAAAGAGCCATTACTTTATCTACAAGTAAACTTAACAAGACAACTTTATGAACAGTTGGTTTTGAAGTTTTATCAGAAAAGCAACGTGTGCAATAAATGTCCCGCATGGGGGCCTCCATGACAAACCAGTTTTTGTCACTGTGACAAATCTAAGATAATAATGACGTGACAGTCTTTTAATATCAGCCAAACCACAGTGGTTTGTGATCTTGTTCTTTCACAG
Source organism: Coranthus polyacanthus (assembly GCA_037367275.1). Lineage (NCBI taxonomy): Eukaryota > Metazoa > Chordata > Actinopteri > Kurtiformes > Apogonidae > Coranthus > Coranthus polyacanthus. The sequence continues at coordinate 21,047,286 of JAPQRN010000027.1, read as the reverse complement.
TGAGACTGCATCCTGTCAGTGAACATGGACACTTATGCAAACAAGCCCAATCATCATGCAGAGTCATTTAGTATTCAGTAGGTTTGTAAGGAAGCGCTTTATGCAGCAACTGCAGATCACTTTTTGAAAACATTTTCATAAGAAAAGGCAAGTTCACGTTGGTTTACGTATACAGTTGAAGAGGAGTTTATTTTATTTTTTTTACATGAATATTAAATGTCAATTTTCAAGTACACTTACAGGTAATGAGTGCAGTAATGTGTTTTTTAGTCTCAGGAAGAGTAAAAATACACGGCAATGAAGTAACAATTCTTCTATGAAAGGAAAGGAAGACATTAACAAACATTTATACATAATCAGGTTATAAGCTAAAAACATTTCTGTGGTATGAGGTGATTTTTCTTGCTGAGTGAAATATAGCTGTCAGAAGATCTCCAGCTGTTTATTCTTTCAGGAGGTAGACTGAGTTAAATATTTACCGTGGACTGCAGGCAGGATTAAACTCACATTCAAAGTTAAAATGACTGCATCTAGGCCGTAAATGACAAAAGCACGGTGCACCTGTTCCGTCAGTCAATGTTTTTGATAATCATGATAATATTAAAAGGTGCCCTGTGGAGTGTAGTAGTTGCACTGTGGAAAAATGTTTCTGAAATGAGTGTTTCAGGACGTACATGAAGTAGGTTGACACTGATGCTTTGACACTTTTTCTGTCAAAGGTTTAACTTTACTACTAAAGGTTCACCAACAAAAGCAGAGAGGGCAGGTAAGCATGAATGGTGAAACAGACAACTAGCAAGTCAAGATATTAAGGTTACTATCAGGTATAACAACGAAAAGCCCAATAAAAATCTATAAAAATCATCCTGTAAAAAAGTACTTGTAGACGTTTTTTTTTTTTTACTAACGTTGCAGCTCGAATGTAAACAAGGCAGGTTTTAAAAAGTTTGCGCTCCATGATGTACACAGTGTGTTATTGTGAGTAGAACTGAATAAAACTGAATTTTATGTACTTTCAGTAAGTTTCAGATCATTCAGTGAGCGTTAATTAAAGTTCACTAGATGGTTTTCTTGGTTTTGCCTCCTCTTCATTTCTCGGGACGTGGAAGTCCACGTACGGACACCACTTCGTATTGAGGCACACTAGTTTCTTCAGAGTGGCCGTTTTGACGATATTAAAGCCCGTCTCTCCTCCGAAGGTGCTGGGCTTCCAGTACTCGGGGGAGCAGATGGGGTTTCCCAGCAGGCCTTTCAGGGAGAAGGGAGCACCCATCTCCACCATACTCTCACCAAATATAGCCTTGGGACGTGTTTTTTCCAGCAGCATGCCGGGGTAAAACTCCAAAGCATCTATATCGCCGTACAGTTCCTCTAACTCTCTGGCCATCTCGGTGTCGTCTGTTTAGAGAAGAGAAGCTGTGTTATGTGTCGTTCAGGGTACAAACTGAAAACTAAAATTAGGCTGAAATGAGAAGTTTTGTCTCTCGAGCTGTAGAAGAGCAAGCTTTGAGCAGTAAATGTTCCCTCTGGGTCTAGAAGAGAGCAGCTTATGAATTACGTGGCTCTCCTTTCCTGGTCCTGATAATCTAATGTAGTGTTTATTAGCAATTGTGAAAGTATGTTTTAAGTTTTAATTATGTTACTTACAGCTGTGGACACTATAACTCCAGTAGGCTACCTTTGTAAAACTAGCAGGATTATTGTACTTGTTTTCAAGCCAATGTTTAGGTTCAATAGTTAGATCTATCTTGAGTTGCTGTTTTTCAGCGGTATAATGTACTTAGGCTGAGTTGTGATTTTTTTGTGCGCACTGTGTTTTGCAGCCCGATGCAGCTCTAAGTTTGTAGAAGAAAAATGAACTGAACTGAAAAAAGTCACAAAAATACAAAAGCAGTCTCTATACTGTTCCACAACGTAATGTATTCTCTCCTATGCTGTATACATGAGATACAAATGAATGAAACGCTCTGCATTTCATTAATATCTGTACAAACGTAAACTGTGCTTACGTAATTTAACAGTAACACACATGAACTATTTACCAAGGGCAATATCTAAAAACTACCCATGAGATAAACAAGAATAACCACAGCTACTGCAGGAGAAAACAAAACACTGATTTAATCTCCATAGTGATAGAGATAGTGAACAAGAAACACATTTCGCACAACATGTTTTTTTTCTGTGAAACCTATTTCAGTAAATACCAAATGTAAATAATTGTTCAGGCTAAATGCTCTGCTGCAAGTTGCTCATGCTTACCAGTGAATTCATGAAAAGAAGTGTATGGTTTCAGGTTAAACTTCTTCCTGTATTGATTGAAAGGCTGCACACGTGCTGCTCTTGACTCTCTGATGACCATCTCTGCCACTTTGAGCACCACCTTGTGAGAGTTGTGACCTCCACCGATCTGCAACAAAAGATGAAGAATGTTATTTTGAACTGTGTGCTCAGTAAAACCACCAGCTACAGAACAAGCAGGAAAATATCCTCAGCACAGAGTGAAATAAGACTTTTGATCTGATGCTGCAGAAAGACTTTCTATGAATACACGTCTCGTTTCATTGTAGGAAGTGGCTGTAATGTCCACTTTAATGTGGTTTAGTAGTTATTGAGACGTGTCATGTTAAACGTTTCACCATCATTGTCGTCTATGTGACAGATCCACCTACACTCGTTTGTGTGATGATTTATATCGTGAAAACCTGAAAAACAGATGGTGTTTGATAAAGGGCAGAGCAGAGGAGTCTCGAAATCGTTTGTCTACATGTGAGTGAAACAGCACTTGGATTAGGATGTGTTTTTTAGCTATGGTTTTATTTGCATGTAGAAGGTTGGAAGTGTTAACGGTGAAGCTTTACAATTTCAGATAAGACTAAAACAACGCCTGCTCCACAGCACTTCCTGTCTTATATCTATTTCTTTCCCATGCTGCTGTTTATGTAGGCGTAAAAGTAAAACTACTCAAGCAGAGTGTACCAGCTAAGCTATTTGTAGAAATTCTATACAAGTAGGATTATAATTGTTACGATGCATTAATGTGTAACCATGGCTTCAAAAGTAAAAGTAAAAGTAAAAGTTGGTCATGTCAGTCTGCTGGTGCTTATTAGTCATATTTTGTATTAATAACTTGAATCTCCAAGTGACTAAAATGTCAAATAAATGTAGTGGAGTGACGTACAGTTGGTGTGGCTGCAAGAACAAGGAGGTTATGTTAGTTTTTCTGCCAGCAGGATTATGCAAAAAACTACTGTATTGATGTCCTCATTCAATAGTTTAGTGAAATCTAAAATATTAATAATATAAGAAAATCAATCAACTGTGAAGCTGAGACCATCATGTGGTTGGCATTTTTGCTTGAAATTTACTTAGAAGCATCAAAAATTAAAATCACTAAGTTAATTAAGTAAGTAATTAATAAGTTCATTTCTGTTGATTGAGTAAAATGATTAATCACAGCAGCTATAAAAGTAGCATATACTTGCTGCATGTACTCACTGTACTCACTCCATCACTGTTCATCATTGAATGTTAAATATTTGGTCTTGTCTTGACTTTTCCATCAAGCCTGAGTGGATTATTTTTATTCTTTTTGCAAAGCAACACATTACTGATTATAATGAAAAAAACTAAACAAACTTAACAACGCTACCTGTCCGGCAGGCTGTCGAGAGAAGGCGTCCACCAGTTTCTCCACCCCGTAGTGCATGAGGAGGGAGGTGTTGTACAGAAACTGGGAGAAAGGGACTTCATCTCCGTCGATGTGAAAGCTGTCGGGCATCAGAGGGTGCCAGTGGTAGAGCTGACAGAACTCCAGAGCGATGCGGTTGCTGTACTGGAAGCGTACGTTGAAGAGGAGGGAGGGATCGAACTTGAGCTTCAGCCGGTAACCGCTCAGATGCTGCACGTAATCTTCAATGATGATGTTGATTATCTCACCTGGTGGGGCGAAAACATCTTGAGGTCAGTAGTAGGTTTTAAAGAGCTCAGTTAATTAAACAAAGAAGTCCAAAGAAGTTTTCAAAACCAAGCAAGTGAATGCCATGAAGGTGAATCACTGTAACATGCTCCAAATTTTAAGCTGAAGAAGGATGCAGTTTGAGCAGATAAACCTCAATGAGCAGCAATGCGTTGTCACAGCTGCATCACAACGAGCTTCATGAAAAGTTACCAAGAAGTCCAGAACATTGACTGTGTTATTAAAAAAAAATGCCTTTAACTTACATTTTGATCAATTTCCACAGTATTAAGGGTTGATATGCTTCCCAAGGAGGGAATGACAAGAAACCAAATTGTAATGGAAATTGCGGGCATAAATATGCACTTGTGTGCGGTCCACTTTGAGTCAAGAGCAGAGGAAACAGGACTTTTCAGTCGTAAGAACATAATTATCTGTTAAAGGTCTTTGAAAAAGTTCTCTGGCTTTTCTTAGGTTTTATTCAATGTTTTTTATCAAACTTTAATATATATATCAAAGAGTCCAGCAAGAGTAGTTATACCAATATGGAGAAAACGTATTTGAAAATGTTGAGAAGATCCAAGCATTTAACGTTTACAATATTTGTCTAAAGGAGCCCTGAGTCTAATTGAGTTTAAAAAGGACAGTGTGCTGTTTCGTACAAAACTGTTTATATCACATTATGTCATACAAAGCCTAAAGTGGATTTGCTTTGGTCTTGCAATTTAGGTTTTTGGCCACAGAGATATGTTTGGTAGTAAGAAGGTAAGAAAATGGTATACTTGTGAATGAGGAGGATAACCTGAAAACCAGAGTATAATTAAGAATATATGTCATAACTTGTTTTGGCAGGGTCCTCTACAAATGGAAATGCAAAGCCTCATACAAGTCCAACCAAATTTAAACACATTGCACACATCTTTTCCAGTAAACTATCACACATTTCCAGGCATCTTCAACCAAGTGTGATGTAAAGAACACGTAGAGAGAGATGCAAAGCACAGCATGTTTAATTTTGAGGAACTTGTGGAAAGTGGTTTAGCCACTGTTCACTGAAACACTGTAAAGGCGCATACGTTGAGACGAAGATGTGTTGTTGCATGTTACTTCCAGAAAATGCCCCCAAAACTATTTCTGCGTAACTGTGTTGCATGTTTATCATGCAGCAGGTTTTTAGTATCCTCAAGGACCCTCCACAAATCTGGTAAAGAATAAAACAGGATTACAGAGTGAAAATGCAAGATGGTGACAGTTTAAAGGTTCATTTTAACTGTGTTTTCACTCAGTGACAGTCTCACCAATGATGACGAGTCGGGTGGTCTGGAAGAGCTGCTCGTCGTCCCAGGTGGGATGCTCTGACTTCAGGATGTCACACACTCTGTTGTGCTCTCTCAGCCATATGGTGGCATACATGGTCAGGCCCGGCAGGATGCCAAATAACTCCTGACCAACGACCAAACGCTTCTCTGGAGGAGAGCCCTCTGGGTACACCATGTGCACTGGGACGTCAGATACTGTAGGGGGGTACACGTCACCATGTACTAACTGTGGACAAACAAAAACATTTACATTAGAGGGAGAATAAGTGAGTTGTAAGTCCTTTGATTCTGAGGTGTTGGTACTTCGAAACATCACGTGTTCCCAAAATGAACACATTCTTGACAGCGTGTTTTGTTGTGCTCTATCACAGCTAACTGTGTGTTTGTGAGCACTAGTTGTACAATGAAAAAGTACTACCCTAGTTTGTGAAAACAACATCCTCAGACAGCAGAATCATAATGGATAATCTTTATAGACAAGATGATTTAAATGAAGCTGTCGCTCAGTCAGACCTAGAAACCAGCCAGGAGGAAGATAACATGCCATCAGAGACACAGGAAAGGATCATATCGAACTTATCACTATCACAGCTATCTCTAAAATGTAACATATTCTCAGAAATGTGACACAGGAAGTTCAAGTTATTTAGTGCTGATGCTCTGGAGATGTATATTTAAGTAGAAACACCTCAAAACTATATTAGTTTAATATACTAGTTTAATTATACTTAGATATCATTATATTCTAAATAAAAAAGTGTAAAGTAGGGCTGGGCAATATGGACAAAAATATAAATCTAAATATACATTTTTTTCAGATGGTAATGGATTTTTTTTCTGTCTATATAGCCTCAAGGCAAAACATGAATCAATTATGCGTGTGTCAGCTAAATAGTAAAAATGCAGTTACAATGTATTTAATACCTGATATTTAAGTTTTCCATCCTTGTGAAGCCGAAGCTGATGCTGACGTTCAAGGTTGTCTCCATAAATATTGTTCGCGTCGACCTAGATATCCAACAATACATTAATTGAAAAAGAGACCTTTATTCTTGATTTTCAGAATGTTTACTGTTTATATCGAGCAGGATATATCTTACTCCATGTCCTAAAGCCTTGGTGAAACCTCCTTGAACGTCATGGTTTGTCTTAAAGAACTGGTGGGTGAAGTGTTGAGCCATGAATGCAAACATCAGATTGGTTCCCTGGGGGTCCGGCCTAAATTTCTTCCTCTTAAAAAAACGCTCCGCCAACTCTTTGGGGTCAGGGAGAATAGGTTTGCCTGAAGAGAAAAAAACGTTGCAACAACATTTCATGATTTCTCCTGAATGTACGTAATAAACAGTTTGTTAAGAGGTAAAAGATCCCACCCTTAAATCCCATTGGCAAAGGACAGTTTTCAGGTATCGGAGGTAGGAGCCGGGTGTAGTAGGAGACGTTGTAGTAGGACTCCCAGCTGAGGTACCCATATTTGGTGTTGTAGGTCGGAGGACTTGGAATGAGTTCGCTTCTGACTTTGGGAAAATGAAAGCACAGATGTCAGTGGTTAGTCTTCTGCAAAGCTCTTTTTCATATGAAGCACATCATGCACTGGTTAGATTTTAATGTAAAGGAAAAACCATCATGTTTACGACTCTGTGAATTTTATTGGAAAGATGCAACGTGAAAGTCTAGTGCATCATATAATTTCTACAATTAAGGTTGTGTACAGACAACAAAAATCTTTTCTGTCCACTGCATTTTTCTAGAAAGTGCCACTTCCTTAAGTGGCACTAATGTAGGTTTTGAATACGTCCTTTCAGTTATTTACATTTTGATAAAATCAATGACAAACATAATGGCCCAAGAGGTGGGACAGTATTTGCTGTACTGAACTTATTTTATCTGTTGTGGTAATTCTGTTGCCTTGTTTGAGGGAGTTGTGTTCTTTCTTACTTTCATTTTTTCATCTACCTGTTAGCACCAATCTCATGAAGGTGTCGCGCAGAAAGGAATTGTTGACCAGATCCCAGAACCACTGGAAATGAGTGAGGATGTAGTGAGACAGTGAAGGGTTCGGTTTTAGCATGAGACGAACCCGGGTCCAGAACTCCGCTGCAAAGGTATAAAATACACATTTTATAAGACAGTTAATGCAAATCCATCTAACTCTCTTCATTTTTTGGTCTGTGAGTACTTGGTTTGTCTTTTCTCTGTTGCATTCATTATCTTAGAAGCTGAGGATATTCCCACAACACTACTGTACAACAGTAAATAAAAGGATTTAAACACATCTGGACTCTGGCGCGTTGAGCAAAAAATGGGGGAATCTTCACAGTGCAGGGGTACAGGGTAATTGAGGTGTGTTTAGACATTTTGGACACTGACAGGAGTGCAAAAAGAAAGAGCCTCTTATGTCACACCGATATACAGACATGTACATTTTACTGTACTTACGAATGGTACAGTTTTCGCCATAGAAGCCAGTTCGGGTGCAGTCGCACTCGTAGCGCTCTGAACCAAATCTCACACACACTCCTGAGTTTTCACATGGGTAGTAACAACAGGGATTCACTGCATCAAAAACAAACAAACAAAAAAAAGAGTAAGGAAATGGTGTAATGATTCTGTAATGATTCTGGTGTAATGTGTTGAAACAGGCCTCGGAAACCAGGCCTCGGAAACCAAAAACAGACAACAACTTGAAATTGTTGAATTATGCAAAGTATGTGTACTTTAAAATGTGAATATGAATTACACTGTGAGGATGAAAATGTGCTCATAGAGTCATACAATGTGGACTCACTTCTAAAGTAAAGACAAAAATCAGGGTCATACTAAGAAAATCATAAAAACTTTATTTTGTGGACATCTAATGCTGTCCTATAATATTATAATATAATAATATTATATCATACTATAATTACTTCATTTGATTTTGGTGTAAACTAACATATAGTTCACTAGCTAGTCACTCACTTGTTTGTCTGCTCTTTGGTGCTAAACGGGTATTGTGCGTTTCATTTTTGAAGCTTTTTAACTGCTTTAGCTCCACACTGCAGCCAAAAAACAACCAAAACCGTACCGCTGGGAGCCACAGAGCTAATTAATAAGCTGAAAATGTTTCTAAACCTCCATCAAGCAATTTGGGTGATGATTCTGTGGTCATGTAACGCGCAGTAATTGAATCACTGTAAAAAAAACACAAAAAAAAAAACTCTCCTGTGAGGCTATCGTGTAAAAGGGGAAGTTGAGTGAGAAGTTCCAACACTTGGCTGCTTCCTCAAGTGGCCAATAACAGCATGGAGTAGGTGTGAAATTCTCACACACCCCACGCTCACTACAACTGTGTGATTCAAACCTGATAGATTAATACAATATACTGCAATAAACTCAGCACTCAAATAGAGAACATGGCAGTAAAAAAACACTAATATAAATTTAGAACAGATAAATAAAACAAATAACTATTTGTGCAGTGTTCCCACAACTTGTTCATCTGAGCAATGGCTCCTTTTTTACATTATTTTGTTTTACACTTTGGGACTACAAACCTCCAGGAAAAAGCTGAAACTCATTGCGCAAAGGGTAGGAGTGATCATTTAAAGGTCCCATATCTTAACACTTAAAGTTCTGTCTATGCCATGTATATGTGTATATTAAAGACTTCTGTAATGGTGCTGACATAAAAAAGAGTATAGATCTGATTTATCCTCACTTTTATGATGCCTCTCTGTGTCTCTGCCACAAACGGTTCATATTACACTGAGAGGATTATGTCACCTCCCACTTTTCATCAGCAAATGTTCTGATTGGCTAAGCACAGATCAGTACACATCCAAAAAGACTGAAGATAAGTCAAAATAAGTCTCCAAAAGTCAAATCCATCCACTGGTCTGTAATATTTCTCTCATTTGGAGGCTGTGCAGTAGTTTTGATTCACTGAAGCAGGAATAATACACTCTTCATAGCTAGTTTTACCAACATGGTCACTGTTTTGTTGCTAGTAACTGATGGGGGCAGGGCTAACACATAAAACACACAAAAAAATACCTGGAATATGATTGGTTATGGATATCGTTTCTGCTTACTACATCACAAGCAAAGGATTTTCTAACTGGCTTGTTTTGTCAGGAGGTCAACTTGTGGTGGGGACGCTAGAGGACTGACAGTACTGAGCAAGTTCATATTTACACAGTTTTTATTTTACACCACAGAGTTTATATTAACCTAAAGACCCAATAAAAGTGCATTGTCACAGTACGGGACCTTTAAAATGTAGCTGGTTATCCACTGCAGCTGTCTAGTGTGAAGGGATGTGAAGGGTTAAGCTCCGACTCAGCCTACTGGCCCACTTAACTATTTAATTCATGAGGTCTCTCAAGGCCTCTGAAGTGCGCCTTTATGGTTGGAGAGGATTTATACATAAGCGGTTCAGTTGGTTCACAGTACTGCCCCCTCCCTTAATTACTAGTATAGGTAGGCCTCAACACCTTGGAGCTGTTCATTAGACATCACATCACCGGTGGTTGTACGGGACAGATTCCTGTGTGAGCAGTGAATAACTGGAAACTATAGGAAACCTCACTTGATAAATGTCCGCTTCTCTTCCCTTTCAACGTGTTTGACACTTAATATGGTCACTTCACAAGCACATACAGTATGTAACTGTCCCTCAGTGTTTCTGCCTCATAACACCCACCCCCACCAACTTCCCCATATCTTTATCCCTCCCTGTCATTATAATATGGCTTCCTGTCTTCTCACCACACTTGCAGAAGTTCAGCGAGATAATGCAGCTTTTTCCTCTTCATTAGCTATGAATGAGAGGACAGATAAGCGTAGTTGTCCAGACCCACATAAGTTTCTAAGAGGAGTGTATGTAGCATGCAATAAATAGCTAACACCCCTCGTACAGTATAGGGAAGCAGATGCATGTAGAGCCCAGCAAAGTAATGGGGATTCACAATTATCTTAGCTGCTTGATTAGACGGAATTTAATTTACACATAGAATGTCACAGTTGCATAAATATGTATTTTTCTACGTTGTTAATGGTGTAAACCTGCCCCATGTCTACTGGAATAATGAAGGGTTAACCATCCAGCAGACCTTTAACCTTAGATTAAATTAAATTAAATTAATTATTAAAACAATTAATTGTTTTAATAATAAAGTACATTTCAAAACATTGTCACCAGAAATAAGCCTGCACTGTTACTATTAAATCCTGTAAAAGTAAAATCTGTTTGAAAGTTAGTCAAATTAAGAGTCAGCCAAGACGATACAAACCTTTATTGATTTAATTAGACTTAACACCTGTGACACCCGCGTGACCGCCAGTTGACTAGCTAAAGTGAATAAAAGTTAGCTTAGCTTACCGAAAGCCTCAGCACATGAAGACTTCTCCAGCAGCAACGGGCTCATAAATACCCACAAAGACAGGTATGTAACCCCTGGTAAATAAAAAGTAACATCACTTGAATATTCATTAACCTAAAAAAAAAAAAACACCATATTTAGTCACAATAATTGTATTTACTTACCTCTCATGACTGCTACACCCAGAAATTAAATGTCAGTTGTGCAGGAATGTGGCTTATTTTGTTTGTCAAAGTATTTTTCAGAAGCAGGAGTAATTTGGCTGTCTCCATGCCAGTCTTCACTGACACTGTCTAATTGTTTTTATAGCATCAAGTGTGGGCGGTATCACTGTTTCCTCTTCCTCCATTTAGTTATCCCCCCCAAAAATAATGAAGTAAGGCTTTTGCAATTAACTCCACATTCGCGCGATTTTATTATTTTGAACCTTAACTTGTGAGCAAATTGTTCAGAGAATGTCTCAACCCAGCGTCTTCTACTTCAAAAACATTACAAAAATAATGAGCAAACAGCTTAAAATCGTTCGGCTTGTCAGTGGAATGAACCAACACACGCAGGAGTGTTTTACAGTGCTCTATCGCCACCTGCTGGCAGAACATATATAACAACCAACAATTTATTATATGCAACTATCTAATATGCCTTAAAGTTGTAATTAAATGAAATGTATTATTAACTTTTACAGATTAGTCTTGGAAAATGAGATCATTTGTATTTACTGATTCCTACAAATCAAATTGTCCAGAGTGATGTAACACGTAGCACAGACCTAAAAACACCGAGGTTTGATGGAAAAACTGAAGCAGTCGTGTTTTTGTTATTACAGAGAGGTTTTCACCTGGTGCAGACCCTTGATATAGTTTTTAAGTAATTCGTATATTCATTGATCAGTTTCTTTTAAATGTTGAGATAATGAGGACAGCATACTCTTCATACTCTCACACTGTCCATATAGACCTTTTGCACGGCAGATATTTTGACTTGTAAAGACAGAAAATTGCGTAATTACTATTATTAATAATGGCTTAATGTCGGCTCGCTGCGCTGCCTTACTGTGTTAATTAAATGGGACAGAGCTGTTGTTAATGTTATCAAAATCCCCTGTGACTTTACTGCTATAACAAGCCAAAATGTCTGGGCTTGTCGCAGCAGGAAAAACACAAGTGATCCTAATAACATGAATGACGGATCTGTTCCATTTAAGTGTCCCAGAAAGCCAATCGAGTGAGCCAGCATTCACAAACCAAAACCACGAAACTGATGCACCTGCATGGAATACAGCCTATGTGAATTACAGTAATTACACCTGCGCATGTTCTGCCATTATGAGTCAGATTGTGTGCTAAGCAAAAGGCCTATTGCACATGTCACAGTTAATAACATTTAATCCAGTATTTACGGAATGTTTTAAAGCTCCGTTACTTCAGTCCATCACCGGGATAAAAGGACAGAGAAACTGAGAATGGAGGAAAGGATGTTGATTTTGGAGCTTCCAGTCAATCTGATTTGAGTTCTGGGGAATAATGTGTGAGACGAAAAGGACAAAAACAGGAAGAGTATGAAAATGTTGCTTTGTTAACAGCTGAAAAAGATTTTTTAATGAGATGAACAATGCAGCTTAGTTGCCAGGTGCAGATCTTTGATACTTACCCACGGAGACATTATGAGAGCCAAAGCTATGTTAGATTTTTGCCAGCTGAAGTAACTCTCCTGCTTGATTTCCTGCATACTGTAGCAATTTATGGACTAGCCTGTGTCCTCACTCAAGTGAGTGAAATCTTGACAAAAATGTTCAAGTATTTTATTTTATGGTTTTGAACTGCGGCTTCTTTATGTTATGTCTCAAATGAAGAGGGGGAAAAAAATCTAAAATGTTAACCGTTACCTCTCTCTTTTCTATGAATGTGTAAATCAAACATCAATCTGTTTCCTAATGTAAAATGTCAAGTCTTGACCCCATTTTAATTTCACACTACACCACTACTTTTTTCTCATATTCTTTCTCTTGCGCTTAATTACAAACATAATCAGAAATGTCATTTATCGCTTATATTTTTGCAGTATTTAGTCTTAATGGTGACTTCATTTTTCATTAATGTTTTAAAACGTGATGCAGCATGAGAGAACATGTTACTTTACATGAGCAAAATAGATAACAGAACAAATCTGGTGGGATTTAAATAGTCTGTGGTGTGTAGTGTATGGTGTACAAGTGAAAACCTGAAGTTGGACTGTAAGCATCCATCCATCATTTGCGTACATCAGTCTACAGCTGAGATTCACTAAATCAACAAACCCAACTTCTGCAGCTTCAGAGATCAAACTGTATTTGAATTACAATCTTTTTCCTATAGGTTCGCCATGATTGATATGAAAAAGAATGAGACGCATCAGGAACTCATTACCAAATCATCATTTCCCGCCTTACAAGTGTCTGAAATGGACTCCTATCTGCTCAGGGCTCATAGACTTGCTGCTGGTTGCCATGGTGCTTCTGGCGCAAGCTGGCTATAGCATTCCTGGTAATTGATATCAGATGCTCCTGTGAGTGGAACCTGGACTGGGAGTAACCTGGAAGCATTTATTTTATGGAGAAGATGTTTAGTTAAGCCATGCTCCCGCTCTAAATGAGGCTCGGCCCGGCTCTGGTGATGAATACGATTGGTGAAAGTACTGAAGGCTGGTTCCTGACTCCTTCCTTCCCCTGGATTGGGTTACAGATTAGCAGACTTCCTGTCCAGTTGTAAGAAGTCAATCCGACTGACGGAGCAGCGATACGGGGGTATAGGCAAGGGCATCGTGGGTTATCTCAGATGGGTTTTTTGACAGAGCCACACGTCAGTGAGTCCTTAAGCAGCGCTGCAGATATATATTTGTTGAACCTTTTAGAAGGTTCAACAAAGGAGGCTAGAAGAAGAAGCAGCTGACAAACCTACTGTGGAGTCAGCTGGGGGTCTACAGAGGTACTGTACCTAAAACCACACTGATGAAAACCACTCAAGTGTGCATCTCCTGTCACCTTTATGGTGCATTTTATGCTCTTTAAAGAAATTGCTTAACATCTTGAGACACAAAACTACCGTATTCGCTTTTTTTCTGCCCGAGAGTTTTATAGCAAAGGGTCAGAAGGTGATTAGCTCAGTTTAATTTAGCACAGCTTGGAATAAATCAATCAATAAGTCTATAAATCAAGAGAAAACAGTTAGCCTATCCCTTTCCAGTGCTGACAAACCAACACCCCCTAAAGTTTACTAAACGCACACCCACAACATTCACCATAGTCCTGCCCATGAGCTGAAAGGCAGAGTCAAAAGGCAGCTGTTTTAGCTTAGCTCTAGCATAGCTTAGCTAGCACAGCTTAGCATAAAGACAAAAATCAAGAGAAAACAATGGTCCTAGCCCTGTCCAGTGTTGTTTTCAACACTGGACAAACAACAGCTCTCCGCAGTTTGATAGTGCATGACTATCAAAGAGTGAAATAACTAGCTACATGTGTGTTACATAATAAAATAAACAATAAGATCTGTTAGAGTTACTGAGGAACAAGAACCATAAGTTCAGTCAGATGTGTCCACTATCCGTGCATCATAATCTGAAGTCTTGAGTTATGGCCAAAAACATGTTTTGTGAGATCACAGTGTCCCTGACCTCATATTTTTCTATATGTAATGATCAAAACCTTTTCAGCTCATCCTTGAGTCCAAGTGAACATTTGTGCCAAACGTGAAGAAATTCTGTCAAGTTGTTTTTAAGACATTACGTTTTTAACTTAATGAAGCCTGACCCACAAACCTGCTGACAGAGATATACGGATGCATCTAAATGTAATGTAATCTGCCTGGTTTAAACGCAGCCTATAGGGCTTTTAAGGACTTTTCAACTCTATTGCCCAATTCAAAACATTTGTTAGATAAATAAACAAAAGTAATCACATGTATTAAGTACTAAAGTAATAATAAGGAATAATTACTTTGATGAATTAAACTATTACATTACTTATTACATTTTTAACAGGGTAACTAGTAATCTGTAACCTTTTTATTTTTCAAAAGTAACCTTCCCAACACTGGTATCAACGTCTCTAAATTCCCATTCCCTCATTTAATGCAGAACAATTTTGATGCTCTCATACGTGAATGTTTAAAATCCATGCTTACATTTAACATGTTGGAAATACTTGGCAAATTACACGCAAATCAGCAACTTAAATCATGTTAAATATATTAAATATGAAACTACTCAGATGTATAGTTACAGTAAGATGCATCACTATTTAGTTTACCAGTTAAGAATGAATTATTTAGAGTCACACGGGCCGCATATTGTACAGTGAGTGGGTTTTTGGAAATTGCAATCCTGAGACCTTTGTACTACATGCTGCAAACGATCTTGGATGTGTGGGAGGAGCGATATTTGGAGTCATTCATCAGCTGTCAGAGAGCTGGCACAGCTCACTTTAGAAAAACAAAGAGTCCCCTCACTGTAATGTAGTCACTCTGCACACAGACCACATTTTAAGTGTCCGCAGTTTCGGCCCTCTAATGTTAAGGGTGCATGAAATACAAACACAAAGAGTGCATTTGCAGTGGAGCTTCAGCCAACTTTACATCATTGTGACCAGAAGCTACCATTAATCTTAAAAGTGGTAAATTCATAAAGTGGCACTAGACATCAAGTGTTTCTCTCTCAAGCATCTCAGTCCTTGCACACACACTTTGCTTTATCACACTCTCCTGCTCAGTATGACCAGAGTACGCTTATCAAAACAAACACTGAGGGAGTCCTGGTTGTGTTCCAGGCTATAGATCCTTTCCAGCACCCTCTGCTAAAACATCCCTCTGTTTCCTGTCCCACCTCCTACACTTCCCCTTTTTCATCAGAGCGCGAGCGTGCCCTGCGCCAGCCACCTCTGGTCGACACAGCGAGACTCTGCTCCACACCCAGAGCTGCTGGGATCAACAGAGCAGCAGGATATTGCAGTCGGCATCAAACTAAACACTCAATGCTTCCTGCACAAGTAATCTCCACATTGAACCTATTTGACGTGACAGTTTAAACACTTGAACTCGGAGCTAGCCTGTCAGGGAGGTGGAGTGGGAGGAGGTTGGGTGGGTGGGCCGTGGTGGGGTGTGCGAGCCCTGACCTAAAGGGTTTTTCGTGATTAGGAGCCCCATTCACCTCTGATTGCTCCGGGTCACTGCAGGTGAGTGCAAGTGCTCGGAAGGAAGTAATTTCCTCCGTGGAGCTGGGTACCTGATTGTGTAAGTAGCAGATCTCTGACACTGACCCGGGTCTTTAAACATGGACGAGCTGGATACTGATCAGAGGAAGACAAAGTTTAATCATACTATGGAGCTATAACAGTGTCTTCTGCTCATGAAATTGAACCTTGCATGAATAATTGTCATATATTTGCTGTTCTTTTGAATGAGGTATAGTTATTTTACCTACATAGTTCAACAGAAGCCTGAATGAACTGTACCCCACTTTTTTTTGTCTCTGATTACCAACATTTAATTGCAAATAAGCAAAAGTAAACTTTTAAACTAAGTTGCTGTCACACAGGCAAACCCAGTCTTCCTACTTCAACAGAAAAAGAAAGAAAAGAAAGATGAACTGCTCAAGAAAATCCTTTCTTCACTGAGGTCAGAGGGAGGTCAGATTAAGACAAAGATTAGATAGCTATTAGAAAGCATTCTTGAGACAAGGATGTCAGTAAGATACTGAAATTAAATGCATGATACCAACGGGTGAGGAAAAACAGTACATTAATGGGGAAATATCTTCTTTTTTTTTATTTGTGCAACATGACAAAGTGTTGAACATAGAGGCACAGCAGGGAGAACAAACAGGAGTATACAACACAAACAGTAACAAACGACGATAAAAATGACAATTGTTGATGTGTGTGTGTTTAAGTGTGGGTAGAGAAGGGACAGACAACAGGAGGAAGAGAAAAATGAATTCATGAAAAACCGCTTCCACTGGATACATCCATCTTGCATCAGCAGCATCTCAGTTATAACAAACTGTCTACCAAGTTTCAAATCAATCTGACTTGAAATAGCTGAGAAAATGATAAAATGATTTTAAATGTAATGGGGGCTGATGGACAGACAGACCAAGAGACAAACCCTCTGCATGGACAGAGCTAAAAAAAAAAAAAAAAAAAAAAAGTCAAGAGTCCAGTGTTTCGAGTCTGGGGCTTCACTATCCCTCCACCTAACTCATGGGGGCCTTTTGTCTAAATAATCCCAAACGACAACTACTCAGCTACAACAGATATTTGGAAGAGCGTACAATGCATGTTTAATTTCTACATTTGCTGTTCAAGTTTAAATGTCTTTAGTCGTCCCTGTAGATGACCCATTACGGAGTGTGCTGTGCTATTCTTAACATATCTCACTGAAAGAACATGGACGAGGATGATGGAGCCACAGGCACAAGATTAAAGGTCACTTAGTAGTTTGAGGAGTACATTTAGTCATCACAGGGAGATTTTAGACCAGTGTGTTAGACATTGCGCTCCAAAATCATCAGCAAAACATTCAAATAATGTCAAATCCTTTGGCAGAATGGTTATTCATCCATCCAGTTCCATAGACGTTCACAGTCAACAGGGCAATACATTTCTGAAATATGAAATATTTCTTAGGTGAGTCAAAGATGTCTCCAAATACCATAAGCCCTGAGATGGTGTCTAATACTGAGACATTTATGCATCTTGTTCATATAAAGGAG